>MIQA02023757.1:0-41073 GCA_001887855.2 Sclerospora graminicola
AGAGATTAATTAATAAATTAATTAGTCTTTGTTAAAGTTTATCTAAGGTAAACTGAGGAGGACCAAACTTACCTACTCAATTGCACGCTTCCTCACTGCAATTTAACAGTGTAAGCCGCGTAACAGTTGCCCTGTTACATAACTAGTATAATTAGATCTAGACTAATCATAGTAACATATAATGTAAAACTGATCTAATAATATCCTTATTATTAGATCTCTTGTTAGATTCGATAATTATAACAGAATCTCTTCTCAGGGTGGATTGTAACAACTTATAATCCAATATTCGCATTTCAGACAGTAAGACTGAAATCGAACTGTGATATTTCAACTTTTATATCACTTATGTAATGGCACCCCATTACAGTGTGGGTATCGTCGTGACCAGACATAGGAACGGCGGAGGAGTCGAAGTGCGAGAAGCGTAGTGAGATCGTGCCTCAGCCGTTGTGCAGCTGCGACAAAACTCAGGGGCGGCTGTGGTGGAGTGACTTGGAAATTAACGGGCTAATGAGAAGTGAACGCATCCACCTAATAGGTGGATATGCTGGTCCTAGCCAGCTGCCCGTAACGGCCAACATGGGACGTGGGCTAGTAGCTGCCGGGTGTATTCTTTGGCGGCAGAGCACGGAGTCGAGCCAGGTGGGCGTGCTCAAGGGACTTGCAACCGGGCTAGCCAGAGGCGGACCGGACGGCAGCCGATGGTGGATGACCGAGGGGCGGATGGTCTGAGGGATGTACGTATCTGAAGACGGCTGGGCCTTTGTGGAAGGCGGAGGGGGCGCCGGAGGTGGATGCTAAGTTGCTCAGGAAGAGCTGACGCCAGCGGCTAAGTGGACCTAGATGGATGGCTATCCAGGTGAAGCCGGATGGGTTTGGTGTACGATACACCAAAGAGAATCCGGCCGAGCCGGCTGGTTGTACACCAAAGAGCATCCGGCCGAGCCGGCTGGTTTTGGTGTACGCCCGCCAACGCAAAAGAGATCCGGGTGGGATCCGGGTGGAGCTGACTGGGCTATTTCAGGTAAGACACATAACTATCCAGCCGGGCTATTTGGGGTAGGTTACATAAAAGGGAGTATTGGACATAGGGATAAAAATCAGTATACGTTTCGCTTTCTTAGACACAAGTCGCTTTCATTGGTTCGCAGCAGAGGGCTAACAAGGTCCCCTATTGCTGCTATTGGTTTGCCCGGGGGAGGTCAAAGTAACCCACCGGAGGTCCCCTGACCGGGAGTCGCTGCGTCGTGTATACTCACCTCAAGTCGCCCGTGTTTGGAACACGGTTTATCTCGATTGGAAAGTGTGGTAAAGTTTTGGCCTACTGTGGAAGATTGTGGAGTTTCATTTGGATTCCCTATTACGTACACGACTGGATTTACCTCTTTATTATCATTGGTTTAGCTGGCCGATCGATTATTCTCGGTCCAGTCATCGCAGTATACAAACTTCAAGTATATTGCCAATCCTGCTTCCCGGTGAAGATTTCCGCCCAGGAGATACCCCTAGTCCTAACCATCGTTTCCCTATTCGACGGATTTTTAACTTTTCACCCTAGGGTCCATCAAGAGAGCGCAACCGCCAGTGCTGACGGGTACACAAGGTTGCTTTTCGAACATAGATCATCCAAGTCGTCACAACCAAGGTGATGGAAGTGACCGATCCAACCGGCTGGATGCCGGATCTGGTCAATGGACGGAGTACCCCTTCCGACAGTCAGTCATCTGGGCCCCCGTGGATGTTCGCATCTCAGAAGAAATTTCTGAGAGCGACTACACCACATTATCGTAAAACGTGGAGAAAAACAAGATGATGCCGTTGTTGCGTCCTGTCGCAGAGACTAATGGACCAGTGACTATCACGATCGGATGTGAATACCCAGATACTGGACCGAGTTCATGTGAGCGTACGAGACCGGATCGGTCAAGATATATGCTATGAACAGTACTATAGACGGTTTGATATATCAGGCACGGTAAAACCTTGTCATCGGAGTTGATCATGAACAATCCAAGTGTTTTGAGTTGATGAGATATTGAGATCTCGGTAGACCGGCCGAACAATCTGGTCGCGCCTTAGAATGTGAAGATCATGTGTATGACGAGCACGATGCGTGAAATGGCGAGCTGTATGAGACTTATCGACGGAACAAGGGACAAGGATCAACGAACTTGCCCCGAATCAGCATTAAAAAATCAGATTGGATCCAACTCTAAGTGGAGTGCTGATTCAGGTTCAACCTCGCGGTTTAACATACAATGGAGGTCGAAGATAGGGTTGTGCGAGCGGGGGATGTCGATGTTCTGAGCGGGGGATGTCGATGCTCTGGCGATCCTGAGGTGTTTCGAAGTGATCCGAGGCTGATTCGCTCTGATTCCCGTTCCGGTCCCGAACCGGTTTGGATCAGCCCCGAATCACTTCCAGGCGTTGAGAGAGAAGGCGTTTCAGCCAAGATCGGGTTTGAATCAGGCGAACAATTCCTGAGAGACCGATCCCGAGCAGGTTCTAAGCTGATTCTCGAAGAATCAGGCTGGTTGAAGATCGCCAGAGAACCTGATCAGGATCAGTCCAAACGTGGTACGGATCAGGTTGAAGAAGCGTTGAAGATTGGCTTATGGTGGTACTGGATTAACTTTGTGACGAGATAAGCAAGATTGAAACATGAGGTGGTTTACATAAGTTGGTGTATGGCACATAAGGTATTGGATATTGCATATATAATAACAGGATTGAATTTACCCCCTAAACAAAGCGTCGCTTCGCCAAGTGTCGCGGTCATTGGGAGCACAGGATTACTAGGCCCCTGGCTCAACTTAATTCCCGGTTAAGACGCGCATAGACGCATTTTGGCTTACCGAGGGTCCCCCGACGGTATTTGCTTAGGTTTTCGACTCTCAACCCCTCACGCGCACGTGTTTTGAACACGTTTTATTAATTGGAAAGGTTTCGTGGAGATAACGGTGTGATTTACTGTGGATGGTCGTGGTTTTATCGTGGTTTCTTGTGGTTTCTCGTTATCTCTCGTTTTATAGGTTGGTCCGGTCAGTTGAAGAATCCCGATCCGGCCTTTGCGATACTTGTATATAGTATCACCCCTGATTTGTTCCCCGGTGAAGGTTTCCACCCGAGCAACACCCCGTCTCAAAAAGGTCACATCCTCAGAACTGATTCGAATCATCCTTCTCATCTAGAGTCCACCTGAGTGAGTGTAACCACCGAAGATCAATCGGTACACAAGGCGAGATGAAGTTTAATATAAATTATATCGTACATGACGACCGGTCACAAGACCGGGAGGATCGGATCATTCATCATAGTAATAATTCATCCGATCCTGATGCCGAATCAGGATCAACGGAGTATCCCCTCCAAGAGTTGTTCGTCCGGGCTTGTGGGTATCCGAATTCCACCCAAAACCTCCGTTCATAATTTGGAAATCGGCTCCACCACACACGTGCTCTCTTCCAAGAATTCACAAATTCGGGAAATCCGCTTCCAACTTGAAATGCTACATAAAATTAGCTACCACTGTCGATAGTTACACCTCACTTTGTCTCGACACATCTAACCCATAATCATTTCATCCATTAGGAGCAGTCCACCCGTTACCGACTTCCGATCCGTCTTATCCGCCGCGAAGCCCGCAACACTGTAACATTTCAAGCTGACGTTGCTTCCGTGATCGAAATCTCCAATCATCAACATCTCAAGTCCTTGGTTCCTTTTAGATTTCGCAATAACGTCTTTGTTCTTCTCCAGTCACCTCTTGTACGATAGTGCTCTTCTAGTTGCCCTGTGCATCAGGATGTCGTTCAGGATTTCTGGTTTCGGGCCCAGAATGACGAGAGGGGTCATCCCGATACTAGTTGTGCCTCGGGTCTTGCCTGAACCATACCATCTCCAAGCATTTCTTCGAGCGATGCTTGGAGATGGTATGGTTCGGGTCTTTCAACCCCGGATACCAGGTACCACCCTCGGCGGGATGTCCACCTTGCGGTTAGTCATGTGCAAAATAATCGGGCAGAGGAATGCATTCAAGTCTCAGAAAACCTACCCGAGTCCCCGCAGCTATCGGGTTACACAGGCTAGTCCAGTCCCTCAGCTGCTCGGGTGCGGCGCTGTTTACGCTGACTTCAATAGTAAAACAGTCGAGAATCGCCATGAAGGGAGTGGATGCTTACCGTGCCACAGTGTGGAAGCTGCCCGACGGCCACCGCCTCAGAGTTTACACAGCTCAACTTGTTGCAGAAGCCCGCCTCATTGTTTTGCGGGAGCCCCTGCTCGACCGCCTCTTTGCTTTAAGAGCCCCCCTTTTTCATTGTCTAATAAATTTACGGGAGCCTTTGCTCGACCCCTCGGTACCCTGCGGGAATTATATTTGTTCGGCTAGGTCGGAAATTTGCAGGAGCCTTGTTCGCTCGACCGCCTTGTTAATTCACTGGAGCCTATCTCGCCTCATCAATGGAAATTGCCAATACGGTCATTGCTCTCCCCGTGCGCGGAATTCGTCGTTGCGGATTGATCTGCGATTCGAGCGGGCATTTTACAAATATGGTGGATTCTACAAATATAGAGTGTTTAAACCGTTTAAACACTACATATGATTTTTGGTTCTACCGCAAAAGTCTTATAGATTTGACAACCTGAAAGACTTGACACCTGAATTTTCTCCTGTTTTAACGGTTGGCCAATCAAAACACAGAAATATTTTTGTTCAACCTTTTTTTGATTATAGAAAACAACATACCCTGTTTTAAAACTCAAATTGAATAAAAAAATCGATCTTCGTCTCAAAAAATAGCCATGATCAAGGGCTTGTAAGCATCGACTATTTCCGTGTTGAATGGGACTCTGCAGCCAATTTCTCGTTTCCAACAAAAGCAGACAGCTTGCGTGACGCCCATGGTTTGGTTACAGCGGTTGCTTCGCTCTGACTAGATCAATCTCTTGTTTGCCATCTATATCATTTTATCATGGTTCATGGTGAAGGTTCTAACAATGCGAATAGTTAGAGTCAAATGCTGTCTGCGTAGGATCTTATATGTCTGATCTCTTCTGTAAGCTGCATGGTCAGTTTTCATAACATTTCTTTCTTGCCGTGACATTCCCCCCGTTTCTCATCGCGCTTTTTAGTACATCTTGTCACCCACTCATGGGTACATGAGAATTATGAAGTGTATGCCCAAGTCTGTGAAATGGTTGGTACGATGCCTGTTAGGGGAGTATTCGCCTACAATGGGGCTGGCACGTCTCCTTGCTATGCAATGTACAGATGTGTTCAGCTCTCAAGGCAATTGTCGGCTCCGGCGCAGATTTCTGTGTTCATATGGGCTTCCACGGGGCAGCGACGCAGATGTTGAGGGAACTGAATGTTTTGATGGATCCGTTCACGAGAAATTAATCGACGTAGAATCTCATGAATCGTGGAGAACGCGTCTACAATATATGCTTGGAACAGAAAGCCGAGAACCTATCAGGATTGTTCATTACGGGCGTACTAACGGGAAGCCGACTCATAAGGCAACTTGGGGATCCGTTTGGTGGAACCAGCTCAGCCTGATGGAGATACGTCGCTTAGAGCTGAAGCGCTATGAACGTGGTGAGCAAATATACGATGAGACTGACAATGGTCAGTGCGATTGTTGAAAACAAGCACGCCAGGGCTAAAATCGCCATATATACAAGTTTGGTGGTCCGTTTGAGGAAAAAGCGACGGACATAATACAACATGTCTTGCTGCTACAAAAGTAGCATTGCTACTTTTCATGTTCATGCCATGCGATGATTAAGCATGCTGTGAAATAAGGATCAACTAAGCCCGCTGTTAATCAGGTAGAATTGTTATTCCTGTCATTGTCAGCTTCGTTTGCTGCATGCGCTCTTTGCCGTGTCCTCTCTGAAAAATGTGCAATTCCGTTCACTGCCCCAGACAAATGGGCGACATCTCCCTCTCTCGCAGCTCTCCATCCTGCCATACTTTAGACATCGGCGTCACCGTAATTTGCACCGGCAGTGACATTTTCATTGATCACAGTCGTTCATTCGTCTCCTGGATCCTTTGCTTTTGCTGTGCGTAAAACTTCAGCATTTCCCTCATGACCAGTGCTTGCTCCTCCATTTGCGTCATCGCTAGCTCAATACTGACCGCATTCTGTAGTTTACCTGACATCGTGAAGCCTACTTACTGCGTCTCCTGGCAGTGCTGGAAAGACCTGCCTGCAGGGGCCTTGGGTTTTACAGTATCTTTCCCAAGCAGTTCAATGCCCTTTTCCAGCTGATCGAAATGCAGTTCTACCAGGCACGTAAAAAAATAAAAAAAAGCATTCGTTGTCCATGAACAACACAACAAATACCAAAGCAACCTCGAACGTTTTAATGTATGGTCATTCTATAAACTACCGTGTTTTGTGTGTCGTTTGTACCCATTTTTGTAAATATCGACATTTATTAATTGGCCAATCAGCCTCCATGTCAAGAGTCGGAAAGATTTGACACCCGTCAAACTTGATTGGGAGAGGTGTGTCAAATTTATAAGACTTTTGCGGTACATGTATGTGGTATTAATACATGTAAATTATTTTTGTTCTTGTAATTTATTTTTGTTTACCCTAAATACAGCACCAGAAGAGGACGGCCACAAATTGCCGACGTAAAGGGATTCCACGAGCCGGTTCGCAGTACTCATTTAAAGTTTCGCATTGATCAGGAGAAAGCAATGCTGATGTACTTTTTTCATTCTATGCTCGATGGAATTGCCACTTTGCTGCATATATCGGGAGAAAAGGGGTGTCCAGCATTAATGACAGTGAATTTGATGGTCTGGTATATCATAATCACACCTCATGCAAAGCACAATGACGGACTGGTGACCTGTCCTTGGTACGAAGCGTAAGATCACAACTTGTGAAGCCGAAGTCACCACGAACGCTACGCACACAGCAACAAGGCTCAGTCCCACGCAATCATTTTAAATACAACGAATTTCGCTGTGGCAGCAGCATAAGAATATAAAATCATTAGTGTCGTGGTCGCGGCAGGCACTTCAGGAACGATACCCAGCTCAATCAAGATTGGGCCAGCAATGAAGCCACCACCAACACCAAACATGCCTGCGACAATGCCAGCAGCTACACAGCCCAAGGGAAAGCAAATCACCGTTTTCTTGCTCAAGCGAATGTCTCCCTCCTTAAATTCGTAGTTGACTGCCAACTTGCGAAGGTACACGTTGTGCAAGTAGCGCAACGAAAGCACAACAAAGAGAGCAATCCATGACACCTCGATCAGCAGAAGCACATAATACACAACGCCTCCGCACTCAACGGATGCACCAACGATACTAGTCGCCAGGATACCAAGTTAACAGACCAAGATCGTAATATGAGGACCCCAGATATAATGCCGTTCCTTTTCCAACATGTGTACTAAATTTGCAGCAGATTCTTCGTCATCCTCCGTACCAATGGACAAGCTTTCTCACTTTTGTCGTTGTAGCGTATTCCCAGCTACAACATTTCCATACCATGCCTTGCACTGTCGCGGACGATTTATCAGGTAGAGCGGATGGAGGTGGAGGTCGCTCAGAGGAGCAATTGTTTCTTTAAAGCGAAATATTTCTTACTACATCAGAAATAAATTACATGTACTACATAGGGAAACACTAAGGGCACCGCATAAAATTGATTTGGGCACCCAATCGGACTTAGTCGAATTAAATCGAGTTTATTTCACGACATACTTACGCTATGGCTAAACCTTGTACATGTACTATAGATTCTCGACGTATAATGATAACATGTGCGTTTGAAAGAAACGAGGACGCAAGTCTATTAAAAAATACTAACCAAATCAATTAAACTTAGTTACCAATAATTTACTACTGTAATGCTATCATGGTTGCATACGACCAATTAACGCTGTCATCCGCTGTGGTACTTTGTTCCCAGATCACAGACCAGTTAGGGCTTCGTTACAGGTTACTTTAGACACCGTTTTATACTTTGCTTAGATCGTTGATGTAGCATAACCTATACAGTCCGTTCACTAGCATGTTAAAAGAAATTAAATTGTATGACGGAAAATAGTTTTGCAGTCAAGTTGAGAATAAGGTCGCAGCTTTCGCATCAAATTATCAATCTCTCTGATATTAAGAGCCTGTAAAACAATTTAGCCAACTATCTCTAGCGAATGAGTTTTTATACCTGATAATCGTAGTTTATCTAGTAAAGGAATTATGCCTCCCTCATTTAATTATAATTTGCTATAGGCGAGTTTTGCAGTTGAATATACTCATAGTTGGCAAAACTGCCAAGATTTTCTGCGCAAAGCAGAGTGAGAAATAGATGCGAACTAACATGGCGTCCTAGAGGTTGCACCCGAAAAATGGGTATATCTCCTAATAGGTCCAGAAAGCTTGCTGCGCACGGAATGCTTCCAGTGTTATTAAGCCAATTTTATAAGACAAAATAATAGATTAAGTAGATTAAGATGACAATGTCAGATGAGTAGATATGCTAACAAGAAATACAAACGGGTAAAAAAGTGGGTGCATCACAGAGACCGAAACGAAGGTGATGTCTCGCATGACAAGAAACTTGACATGTGTATGAAGAGGTATAGAAAATTGATGAACAAAAAAGTCAATGCAAGAAGAAGTAATTGCGATCTAGATATTTTTGTAAGTTATATATACACTATAAATTCGGCTAAGTCCGGTTTTGGTGCCCAATTCAATTTTATCCGGTGCCCTTAGTGTTTCCCACTACATATTTAAACTTTTTAAACACAGATTTCTATACTCGTAAAAATGCGATTGTGCCGCTTCACGAGGTCATTTTTCTGAGAATCGTGATTCTTGTCGAGGGATGTCAGCTGAATGGAAGTCGCGGCTTTTGGTAGTGTGTAACATTTTTGCTTTTCCACACTACGCATTCCAGTCTGGGGAAAGTGCTCGCTACTACATGTAGTATTGGGATTCCTCGTCTTAAAAATAGGGCGGGATCTGTCGGTATTGTCAGACGGTATCTTAAAACGGACAATATAAGAAAAATCCATACAAACCGAATGAGTCAAGGGGGGTTCTTATATTATATAACCCCCCCACTTCCTGAGACAAATATGACTTTTTTATCCCCCTGACTCATACATGTAGGGCAAATACCGGTAGTGATGACAAACGGTGTATCCAGCCAGATCTTGAAACGGTTCAAGTTGAAGTGACTCTCTCGAGGACAAAAGGAGACGAATATTTGTAAGCACGACTACTGAAAGGTGCTTGGTGACAGTTCCAGGTTCTTAGAAAATGAACCCCGACACTCTTTGGGTGATATTATGTTCATATTAACACATACTTAAAATTAGAATTAGTCCGCGCTCAAAATTAATTTCGATAGTCATCTTGTGGGATAGGGATTGGATTCTTCTGAATGACAATTCACACCTTCGTACGAGAAAAAACATTCTCTTTTGTCGCATTTTGATGATGCAAAAGCACATGATCAAAAGCCGCACGTTGCTTTTTTGCTATTCTCATTGCAGCTTTTGCTATGGAGATTTCCAAGTTACTTTCCTCACCGCTTAAGAGCGACACTGCTTCATCGTCTGAAATTGAACAACCCATACAAAATCAAAGTTCGCATAGCTCCCAAATCCCAATCGAAACTCAGATATCCCAATTGAAGCCGGTACCGGATATCGAACGCAAGCGTCCGTACAAGATGAGTGCGAGACAGCGTCAACAGCGAAAAGAGTACCAAAAGTATGAGTCACAGGAACGCAATCTCAATCTCGATATTAACGATCTTCGGCAGCAGATTCAGCATTTATTGGAGTGCCGTGACTTGCATATCACGCGCTTACTTTTGAATGGTCAGGACTTTGAAAGTGACGTGCTTCAGAGCGTTTGGACCCTGCTCGACTGTTTACGTCGTCGTGATGAGTTCGGAATAAACCCACGATCGCGTGGCAATTTTTTTTCTCGTGCTTGTATCAGTCATGATGCTTCTCAGCCAGTTAAAGGTGTTCATCAATATGTGATGGAACGAGGTCGTCCTACTTTCAATCAATATTCGTTGAAAAACATGTTGGTTCAAATTTGGGCCAAAGCAGACGATAGGACGCCTGGTGAAGATGCTGATGCAATTCGGCGTGTTTGTGGCAACGACGGTGGTTGCATAGTGGAAGCTTTGTTTTTATTCGGTGGACAAGTTACTCGACGCGCATTGAGTATGTTGCTGCCTCAGGTACTAGATGATGAGATATTGACACTTCGTATCATTGGACATCGAGTGGAGTTTACTTCACGCTTATTACTGTATTTCAATCGTCAACGAAAACTAGTGATACTTATTTTACAAGCAAATTTAATTGCAGCGCTACAAAATCTGTCAGGATTAGATCCAAGGGATTTTGCTGCGTGGGTAATTAATACTACTGGTAATTAGGTATTACCTCGAAATAGTACTATTTTCTCTTATAAAAGTAAATAAACGAGATTACCTCGAATAGTACTATTTTTTGGTAAAAGTAGCGATGCTTGTGCTTTAATCCAAAAAATTGCTTGACATAAGCCTACACCTAGCCAAAATGTCCAACAAGAAGGTTCACGACATCGAGATGATTCATTGGTAAAAAGCTTGCCTCACCACGCGATCTTCCTCTCATTCAAATCCATCCTCAAGTTTAGAAAAAACGACGTGCGTCAGCGACACTTTTTGACAGCGCTTGACGTAGCTGAATCTCACAACGAAGCCAAGCAACCAGTGGAAAGGGCAGAGGAAAGATGAGAAATAGTGGCAAAAGTGGGAAAGACGGTGGCGACAGCACTCCATTTGTGCCTCGAAAGTGCTTTGGTTGAGGAATTACCGAGCATCGCAAAGCTAAGTGTCCCTCAAGAGCAATAAACCGAACATTGGTAAAACAAGAGATACTAATTTTCTATATAAGGTTGGATCGTCGGTTAATGCTTCTTCGGGATTAAGTCTGGAAGAGAAAGGACGAAAATATATTCCGGAAAGTGATAAGGGCTTCAACGATTTGTCCGCTGGATCAGAGAAGCACCTATGCTACTTTGATTCGGCTGTGGAGGGCCATGTCACTGGTAATCGTGACTACTTTGTGTCATTTGAGGAGTTATCGCCTCAATCATGAAGTATCACAGAAGTGGAGCTGTGCCAGGAGAAACGACTCCTGTCATGGGCATAGCGACAATTGCATCGGTTGAAAGTTTCCTTATACTTACAACCCAACCAATTTGGTTCGACTTTGGATTTTCATCCACGGTGGGACTCGAACACGCAATCTCCCGGTCCCGGGGGCAAGGCCTTAACCACTGCACCAGCTGAGATCGGTGCGACAAGTGCATTGGTTGAATGTGACAATTATACTTACTACCCAACCAAGTTGGTTCGACTTTGGGTTTTTGTCCCTAGTGGGACTCGAACCCGCAATCTCCCGGTCCCGGGGACAGGGCCTTAACCACTGCACCAACCGAGGTCGGTGCGACAATTGCATTGGTGAGTAAAGTGAACGAATAGTACTCGAATTAACTAATAGAGTTACTAGTAGTAGTAGTAAATGTAGTCCAATTAGTCTTAACTATTAGCTACTATGTACATATAAAACATAGTATGCAATTTAGGCTCAGAACAGGTGGAGTCTTTGGCTTGCATTCGCTGAATATCACATGACAGGGAAGCGCTTGGCATTCTCGAGACCGGCTCATTCCTCTGGTTTGCAGCTTGATGATGACAAGTAGATGACGTGATAGCTGGTTCTGGTGCTGACTGATGTTGGAATAAGCACTCTAAACTTACTTGAAGTCGGAACCCCTCTTCTCTTGTGTCTCTGTTTGCCTTCTCGAATTCTGCAACCGCCGCTAATTGCGCCCGTCCTTGCTCCCACACGAACTGTAGATACTCGTGCTCATCCTTGATAATGCCTTGGAAAACGACTTGATTCCGTAGTTGTCATAGCCACGTCATGAATATTCCACATAAGCCTCTCCAGATTCTATCAAATGACTCCAGAAAGTCATCCTCTGTTTTTCCATTTCTGTACATCATTGCCTGAGTCAACAAAATACCCAACGGAGGTGCTGTCTTGTTCAGGATGTGTTCTCGATAGGTGTTCACCCCTTGATTCGTTATCTCCACTCCTACCCATTGTTGAAGGAGCTTCCGCCAAATCATCTTTGCCCGCCTGCAGTCCCACATGATGTGGAATATGTCTGACTTGATTCCACGACACCGGGCGTCCATCAAACAGCGTCCTTCGTATTTGTGTCTCGGGATAAAAGTATTTAGTTGCATTGTAGTCATACGATACATAACCCACACCTGATAATTAGTTAAAACATTATCATGGGACCATACCTGGTTGGGCTCAATATCTTGAACCCTCTGCCACCAGTCATTGTCCTTGCATTGTCGTTTCCACTTAGCCATTAGACCATTTAACCCCGACGCCACTCCTCGATGATATATCTTCCGGAACTGCTTCCTCAACGATCCTGGTATCCTGTATATTGAGGTTCCGTCTGGTATACTCCACCCGATGAGATGGAGCTTCGGGTGAGCATGGAAGGCCACTAGTTGATCCTCACTGTCCACCTCCACCTCTTGACTTAAACACTCGTCTTCTACAATCTTCCAGTGTATACCGTTCAATTCTTGTCTTACTTCCACCCATTGAGCTCCCAATGGGCTTTTGCCTCGGATTCGTCCTAACTCCACCACCTGCCAATTAAAATCCTGTAATCGATCGGGCCCTCTACACAGTGTTATTGGCGGTTCCTCTCCGATGATTTCACCAATTTCCACTCGCGGCGACGCTAGGATGATTGCGCTCATCCACCTGCTTACTTTAGCCCTGGTGTGGGACTCTGGTCCTACGCTTAAAACCTGCCATGCATAAGTGGAAGCAGTTAGTCTTCGTATTCCTAGTTCGCGTATTTTCATCACCGGAATCCGATCATATTTTTTCGTCAGTAATACAGGTGAAGTTGTCTCTGGAATCCACGGATTATCTCCCCAGTCATACGTTCCCCAAAACGGCACCATATGAGGCGGTAACAGTCCATGAAAGTGGACTGATTGTAAGTCAATCTCAATAGTGAACCTTTCACCTTGCAGAAGTGTATGAGCCTTCCGCTGCAATTGCTCCTCTTGTATTGCTCGCAGTCTTGGCAGGTGGTGTAGTGTGTAAGCGTTCAGAGCCGTTATCTGCTCCGTATTTGGTCCTAGCTGTTCACAGATTTCCCTTGTCACGTTAACTCCTCGCTTCGATGTTGCTCCCCCAACTGCTTTACAGAGTGAAAAACCTCTAAGCGGTGTGAAACGTACATTGCTGTGACTTCTGTGGGCTGGTTCCAGTAACTCTATCCAGGCTCTCTGGTAACAATCTGGAGCCGCTATCAGCCACTGGGTAGCAATTTTCAATCTTTGTACTCGTATTGCCACCGGTATAGAGATAAGGCCGATCCCTCCTGCTCCCTTCGGTGTGAACAACAGATATGGCGTGACTTTATGACGGCATGATTCCGTGCTTGTCGAATTGCCCCATATGAAATTTTTCTGAAGTTGTAGCAATCGCTTGAGTCCCGCCTCCGTTGGTTCAAACGCCTTCGCCGTAAAGAGTATAGCGGGTAGCGCGATCGCGTTGAAAAGTTGTACCCGTTCTGCTACTGCTGTGCCGCACTTTGCTGCTGTAACCAGGCGCCGCTGTATGTTCCGTATTCTCAGAGCCCAGTTCTTCTCTCTTAGATCTGTCCAACCGACTTGGTATCCCAGGTATCTTACTGATTCTCCGGTTTGTAATACCGGTATTTTGTACCATGTTTTTGGAACCCGGTTTGCTTGTAAGAAAAAAAATGACTTTTTTGTGGCTGAATTTTGAGCCCGGCCAATTCACCAAATCGTTTCACTACCCGTAAAGCCTGTTCAACCTGTGACGCCCTTCGTACAAAAATCGTGGAATCGTCCACAAAGGCCGAAAATCTATGTTCTTCCGCTTTCTCACATTTAAATGGGCGCACTCCTTGTAGTTCAATATCTTGTGCGATCGCCAAACCCAGAGGCTCCACTGCCAAGATGAAAAGTAGTGGTGCTAGTGGGCAACCTTGGCGGATACCTGATCTCACCTTTATTGGGCGTGAAAAAGCCTTATTGACATAGAACTCTGCCATCGTCTCATTATGTAATCTCTCCATTAATGCGATAAATTGCTGCGAAAATCCAAAAATCGATAGAACCGTCATTAAATATTGCCTGTCCACAGTATCGTAAGCCTTGCTAAAATCCAAAAATAATACACCCGCGCTATCGTTTAAATCTTGTTTTTGAGAATGTTCATACTTCTTCAGGGTTGCTTTCATCATGATAATCGCTTTGTCCATTTTCCTACCAGCTACAAACCCTTGTTGAGTGTCTCCAATTAAATTCCCCAGAAACCTTTGCAATCTCCGTGCTAATATTTTAGCAAACAACTTGTATCCAGTAGTAAGAAGTGAGATAGGTCTGTAATCCAGGGCGTCGATTGAGTCCCCTTTTTTTTGTAGAGGTATTACCAGCGCTTTCATGAAAGACTTTGGTGGAAATGCTCC
This sequence comes from Sclerospora graminicola, assembly GCA_001887855.2. NCBI lineage: Eukaryota > Oomycota > Peronosporomycetes > Peronosporales > Peronosporaceae > Sclerospora > Sclerospora graminicola. The sequence continues at coordinate 14,600 of MIQA02023757.1, forward strand.
ACGTAAGATATCATTACATACCACCAATAATGGACCTACCATTAAAGACGCGTAATCTTTGAAAAAATCGTTTCCAACTCCGTCTATTCCAGCCGCTTTTCTTCGATCCAAACTTCTGATTGCCCAATTAAGTTCATCTTCTTGGATATCTTTCATCAGATCCATATTTTGCTGCTTCGTGACTTTCCTGCTTTCTGGAATTTTCATGAATTGCAAGAGATTAACTTCTAACGAGCTTGCCGGTACTTCTCGGTGACTGCGACCTAGTATTGATCGCCACGTCAATGCAAATTTATCCGGGATGGAGTCGTCTCGCCTGAAATGCTGTCCGGTTCCTTTAGAAATTTCCGATACCAATTGATTTCGTTCCCAAACAGCTGTCCTTTTGAAAAGCCAACGCGCTTCTTCCAGTGTTCGATGAAGCCGTTTTCCCAATCGAAATCTTCTTTCTTGTCGCATCGCGTTTGATATTCCGGTGATTAATTGCGTCCTTGATGAGGCATTATCGTACACTAGCTTCTTCAATTGGTGGACTCTTCTCTTCCTCCGTTTTGCTAATCTCCTCTTCGTTTTGAAAAAATAATCCAGAATGTTGGATATACACGTATCCCAATCCGACGCTGCTTTGACTCGGTTCACATACTTCGACAGCGCCGATTCGACCCCTGGAGTTCCTATTAAGTCTTGCGACCCTTTGAAGGGGTAAATCACTACCCGATGATTTCCCCTGCTCTGCACTTGTTCGGGGTCTTTTAAAAATAGCGTTACTTGATTATGATCTGAGTATACCTGGGGAAGTGATACGTCTACCCAGGTAACCCACGGTACCCAATCTTCAGAAACGTAGAATCTGTCTATCCTGCTTGCCTGACCACCTCTCCAATATGTAAAATGGTGTATAGGCGCTAAGTGAGTATCCTCTAGTGCCGAACCGATGAGCATCCGAGCATCTTTAAGCCGACGGTCCTGGACAAATCGTTGTAAATTCAAACTCTCAGGGCGTATTGTTCTTGTTCCTCCCATTCGATCAATCACCGGCATGTCGACGCAGTTAAAGTCTCCTCCAATAATTAATTTTGATGATTGTTGTGACAAGACCTCCCCAAGGTCCGCATAGAATTTCTCTTGTAACTTGACATCGCCCGATGGTCCGTAAACGTTCGCAATTATTGATCCCCTCCATTCGATCGCTATGAAACGGTTTGACCATTTGTGTTTCATCCATGGCCGTACCTCCTCTGCAATATCTGGTCTGATTAGTATTCCCACCCCCCTTGTTTAAGCGGAAACCTGCTCCAATACGAAAGTTCATGCGTCGACTCGTGCGTTGCTTTGCCCCATATTTGTGCCCACATCGTCACCACAAATTCAAATTTTTGTTGAGTCGCTACATGTGTCTCTTGTATCAACGTAAAATGCGCTTGTGAGTCCTTCCCTCCCGTCTTCCATGTCACCATCCAGTCACGTATGGACTCCTTCTTGAAACCCCTGACATTTTGCGTAATTATGTGGGGGGTTCGTAATCGCTTTCGATCCATCTCTTCGTTCACTTCCGACCTGTATTCCAGATCCTGCATTGTCTTCAACTTAACAAATGTCTCCGATTGATTCAATTGAAAATACCCATGATCTGGGAGAGAGCCCGTTGAGGGGCCTTTAGTAATGGGCACCCTGCTGGGTATCATTCATGGTTGTTAATCTTGGAGGAACTTCCGAGGTAATAAAATGGGTGATGTCCTTCCACGCATTCTGTTGCCCATTTTCTACGGCACGCACTTTGTCCAAGTATCCGGGCTGTAGGGTGCTTGTTTTAAAGTGTCTTTGTATCATGTATCATCGTCACAATCGAATCCACTGGGTGATAATCCTCGCTCACCAAAGCTGCTAGTCCCTCTGCAAATAGATGCGCACATAGCAAATTTCTGGCTAGCTTTAACATCTGCTTTGGTGCTAACAGTTTCACCATCTGATTTCCCCCGTACTTTGCTCTCCGTAATCGTGTCCACTCCTGGGAACTGATCATTATTGCAGCTCTAGCTGCCGGGGTAGCCACTTGGTTGTACCTGCTTTCCCACACTTCGAACCACCTAGCTGGAATCTCATTCATTCCATGCACTTTTCCCAAAGACACCATTTGTAACCAGCACTGTTCTCGCCATAATTTTGTCAATTCTACCAGAACTGACTGATCGATGCTCTCCAAAATATGGTAAGCCCCGGGCACATCTTTGAGTAAATGCAGAATCCTGTTCGATTCTTGTTGAGCTGCTCTCATCCAGATTGCCTTAGTTGAGGTCGCTTTCGGAAAGTTAATTCCGGTATTCTTCTCCCACATGGGCTGTACTCTTTCCCACATTAATACGCACTCTGCTTCCGTTGTAATACCCGTATCAGGCTCTTCTTCACTTTTCACTAAGTCATCAATTAATTCCCGTTGTGTGCCGTGATCGGGTTCGTGTTCTGGTTCTCTAACGTGTTGGTCCCGTCTGCAAACCCGTTTATTACTGTAATCTTCTGTCGCATCAATTATTTCCACCCCATCTTGACTTGTCGAAGCATCCGTTGGAATATATTCTGAACCAGACTCTGCTTGTTCCATCAATAACGGGGGAGAGTCATTGAGGTTTAACCAGATCTTATTGACCCACTGATGTAGTATTGGTTCTGCTATACCGTATCGTTGCATATAGCTATCCCTTGTCCTTCCATCCGTTAAATCTGCTTTTAGGAGCTGCTCCTGTTCCGGAAGTGATAACCTCGTTACTGTTTCGGACAGGAATCGTAACAATTCTCCCATCCGTGCATCTTTGGTTTAAAGAATTTGGTTGATTTCGCACTTGAGATCATGATGGATGGTTGGGCCATCCAATCGCTCAAGAATATCATCCATATCACCCTCCCATCCATCAGGATCCCAAAGTGAAAGGTTGCTATATTGGGAAGGCTGTTCTGTTTCATCACTTGTACTCCTGATAATGTCTTTGTCCGGCCTGTTGTTTGATACATGTGGGTTCGTATGATGGCTTTCCTCCCCGCTGGTCTCTTCCACCTGTTCCTTGGAAGCCTCCATTTTCACGTCGTCGAAGTCGTCATCGTCACTTGTGGCCACTTCCATTATTTCATCTTCGATATATGCACCGGCCCTCCGCCCCCATAAAAGTGCTGAGTAATGTTGGTCTCTGAAGTGCAGCACTATAGGTAGAAGTTTAGAAGCTTGTTTTGTTGCCGCTTGGATGCATTGTTCCGACACTTTCTCAATAAATGCACCCAGAGTTATTGAGTACTCCCCACTCATAGCGTAACTTCTTGCTTTGACTTTACGAACTTCCGGTGAGAAAAGCAATACTCCTGGTGGTCCCTCCGCCTGTGAGCTGATAACGTATATATCTTTCTGCAGGAGCGTACTGATACTTGCTAAAGTATCGTTGCTCCCCCATGCGGTTATGGGAACTCCATCTGATAATTTGGAACCACTCTGAGCAAATTCCTTAAAATATTGCTGGAATGCTTTCTTTGATTCTGTTGCTGAAATTCTCGGGTATCCCCTTCCTAATCCAAGAAGTGTCTGCTTCCGTATCCCCGGTGGGAATTTGATATCGAAATCCATCATAGCTCTTTCGAAGCTTCCTTCTTTTATGTGCGCGGCTAATTGTTCCATAATGTAAGATAACTTTCCACTCAGTACTGATGGCGCCAACGCCTGGCAGACCGCATACACCTGGCAATTACCAGTTACAGGAGTCTGTACCGGTCGTAGTGATAATGCCTCAATCATGTCTGTCATTGATGTAATAGTGTTATAACTTGGTCTTTTCATCGTTTCAAACCCTGTAAAGTCCAAAGTCCCTTCCAATTGTTGCACTTCCTCAATAAGCAATTGTATTGACTTCTTAAGCTTGCCTTCCGAGACTAAAGAAACATTGTTTTTCTTCTGTACAATTTCTTCTGCAGCTTTGTTGTTGCTCCTTCCCGTCTTCTTTCTGGGGGTTTTGTTTCCTTGATCCGCTTCGTTCCTCTCCGCAACGAACCTGATCTTCTTCTCTTCCTTGGCTGTTTCCTCTGCCGATATTTTCTTCCTCCCATTCGGTCTACCGTCTTGTTTTTTCTTGTTCTTGTTCTTGTTCTTGACTAGAATCCACGAGTCCTCTTCATTGTTACTTGTGTCTCGAGTGCTGTCCCTAGCTTGTGACGTATCGTTTTGTGCGTTTACCTGATCCTCTTCCTCACAGTTACTTTGTTTAGTCTGCTCGTTATCCCGACCAGCCTCCGTCGGAGCAGGACCCGGTCCTTCTGTGGCGTCTGGTTCCATTTTGTCTTGGCTTGCCCGATTCTTCTCCACTTGTTCCTTCAACTCCTCCATACTGCGGAATGTTGGTGCCGGCAGCTTTAATTTCGCGAGTGCTGCCGGCGTAACTTGGATACAATTGGTTTTAATTAGGTCACCCAATGGAGTCGAACATCTCCGCATTGGATGACCGACTTCTCCACACCGTAAACACTGTTTACGCCCTTTCATAGTAGGGTGTTCCACAACGATCATCATATTGCACCATAAAATTCTTCTAACACCTTCCAATGCCGGTGGGCAGGCATCTGCCTCCACTATTAACTCCCACAAGGTGGATGTTTCCGAGAACGGACCCCCTTTGTCCAAATCGTCCAGCTGAAATTCCATATCCAGTATCGTGCGTAAAAATCCAGTTAGTTTCAGCAAATCGACCGATCTAGTGACATTTTTTAAAATGCACGAATAAAATCCTTGCTGACCGAAACCATCTCCATTCTCATCAACTTGTTTATCCCATACCGTCATCCCTTTCGGTCGCCTTTCTTGATGGAGATTTTGCAACACATGATCATATCGGTGAAAAGGGACCTTTACTCCTGCAAAGTTTTTCGCTGCCTCCCTTGTGAAGAAATGGAAGTATAACATGTGATTACTACCATTGTAGCTTATATTCTTGACCTGTGCAACCATTTTCCACAGCTCTGGGCTACCTGCACCCCGCGTAGTCGCCGCCGTCGCTATACTCTCTTGTATGCTCCTAGTACTAAGGAAAGCCTCTTTAATTGGACTTTCCCCACGTAAATCCATCGTGAGGTAACCTTCCACTTGTGCTCTGATCGTATGTACTAGACGAACTTGGTCATCCAGTTTCATTATTCTCTTGATAAATTGTGGCATCCTGCGTGCCACAATGTGTCCCTCTACCAGTCCTTGTACAATCTTCCACTCATCTACTGTACCGGGCCTGGGCTGTAGCGGGGCAAATTTTCCATATTCTTTCTCGCAAATCGCCCTTAGATGTGAAATTTGTTCCGGCGTAAAATTCTCCGTTTTAAACAGAAACGTCTTCTGGGCATTTTTGTTCTGTCCATTTGATTCCGTCGATCCAGCCACTTTGGAAATCCACCCCTGAAGCGGTTGCGGTATGCTGCCTGCTTTCTTCACTTGCTCCTGCCCAATTGACTTCCACAGTAGTGTCTCCAGAGCTTGATTTGACCGCTGCGCCACCAAAGACGTTGCAACCACCTGCTGTCGCCACTCCTTCCAATCGTGCTTATTTGTGACGACCAGTAGTTCAAACAAATCTATCAGCCGGTTCAATTCTTGTGTTTTTAACTTCGGTAGCCTTTGTGCGGCTTCAGACAACCTCGACATAGGTCCTTTGGCCTTTACAAAAATCGCGTTATATAACTCCTGCATCAGGTCCTTCCAGGACTGAACGATAGGTTTCATCTTGGGCGTGTGCTCAAGCGCCGTTTTCAACGCCTCCGCCATACTTGCTGCTTCCATGTGTGAGGGCTGGTGTTCTTCCATGCTTCCGTGATCTAGCGAGGATTGTTTATCGGTAGTACTCTCTGCCTGCGTGCTCATGCTTTCAGGTTGTACTCCATCCGTCGTAGGTGCCGACCGTTCTTCAACCGATATACTTCCGGCCATCTGCTTATTTATAGCCTTTGCCAATTCCAGTGGAGTACCGGTATCCACTTCCATCGGTTCAACTTCCGATTGAACCGATGGTACCGGTATCTGGATCTCATGTGACCCTTCATCCTTCGCTAGTTCCTGCGACTTGTAATCGTCTTCTGAGCGTTGTGATTCCTCCACTATCTCGTCCACAATTCCTCCGGCAGAGGTGGGATCCGGTATATAAAGAAGCGGGTCCTTCGAGCTTTTGCTCTGTTGCGGCCCCGGGTCCACTAATGACCCTGGCGTCCTCTGCATTTCCAGTATCTTGATAGCCCTAAACCCTTTCAACTTGAAAGGGGCTGTTAGTAAGCAAAAAATTTAGAACTATTATATGTTTTAAGCGTCACCTAGTGTGTAGAGCACTAATTCTCTGCTGTAAAATTGCAATCAATGTGGAATGCGCTTATCTTTTGGGCGCTTATCATCCTGAGCCTCAAAAATCAATCTATTTATTCAAAATCAGTCGCAGATGACTGGTTTGCTTTCACTCGTTGCAATGAAACCTCTACCTCTAGTGCTTGTCAAAGCTACGACCGCTGCAAAGCCACTCATCGCTGCGCTCGAGGTAGTGAAGATTACGAAACCAAAACCGCTACACTAAAAAGTTTCACAAGGGAATTCAAGGGTGGTCGACTCGAAGAAATTTCACTCGTGAATGATTTCGAGGACTGGAAGTCCGGTACCCACCGCTGGCGATTCCTGCAAGAAGTCAACAGAAGTGATAACCAAGATAGTATGTTGGAGCCAAGAGCGCAAATTGGATGGGACACCTTCAATTTTCCTGTCATCGGTTCGCTAGAACTTGCCTCAGGATATTTGGTGTTCGACACAGACAAAGCTGAAGTACGTGGTGATGTTGAGCTAAAAGGAGTCGTGGCAACGACGCAGTTAGGTGGAACATCCGTGGCTGTATTCAACTTTGTGACGCTCTATCTTGGTGCAAATGTCCGCGTCCTTCTTCAAGGCAAGCGAGCTATTGCACTATTAAGTCGAAGTAGCTTTTGTATAGACACGGAACTAAATGTACGTCCTGGAACGCTAGGTGGGTTTCCAGGGGGTGGCTTTATAGGATCTGGTATGAATTCATCTGGCATGAATAATAATCAGAATGGACCCGGAAGCTCAAGTGTTCGAGTGTATGTGAAAACTTTGTCAACTTGGGCAAAACACGTGCCCGAAATTCAGGAGATTGAGACATCAGTTGAAGCAGGACAGAATCTTCATGGGTATTTCATACTTCGCTATCCAACCACTCAAAGCACCAACTTATTCACCAAGATCCCGTACGATGCTAGCGCACTTGATGTCCGACGTCGACTTGAAACTGCTTTTCCAGATATTGGAGATTTGAATGTAGAGCGAGATGACGCTCTCGAGCAAAACCCAGAAAATGGTCGACTTTGGCGCGTGACGTTTTTGTCAGCGGTGGGAAATGTTCCGCAGTTGCAAGTCCAGAGCTTTTTGTCTGGACTGGAAGCTGGAGTTGTCACGCGAACCATTGTAAACGGTAACGAAATATCAGGTTCTTTCAGGCTGCGCTTTCTCAATAGCGTCACTCGCTCGCTGGATCACAATATCACAGCAGATGAACTTCGAAAGGTACTGCTCCAGGATTTCCTAGCGTTGATTGACCTTCGAATAGTGCGCACTGATGCAAAAAGTCAGTGCTTTCAAGGGTCTTCACTTCCTGATCAAACCGCTACCTCGTCAATTTTTGACGAGGATTACTCAAATGTTCAGGAACGTTATCGGGCATCCGAATGGCAGGTACCGGAAGATGGTCTCGCTGATATTTCGGATAGCTCGAAACCCAAGCGCTGTCGCTCTGGCCGTGGTGCTGCTGGTGGTTTTGTGTGGAAGCTGCAGTTCTGGACGCGGGAAGGAAATCTCATATCCATGACGCCAACATCCATGACAGTGGCAGATGTGGCACCTCCAGCAGCTTTGACGGTTGATTACTCAAAACTAAACGGTATCGGAGCAGAAGCTGAAGTCGTTGACTCGCAGTGCTTTTCTCTCGCTTTCGGTGGTGTTGGCGCATCTTTTGTCAGTCCAGGAGGTGCCGGTTATGCGGGCGATTCGCGTTGGGTCGCACCTACTTATGCTGATGAGCTAATAAGCGATCTCTTAGGAGGAAGTGGAGGTGCTGGAGGGGGAAACCAACCCTTTGATGTGTTTCCTGTCGTTCAACCTACTCAAGGCGGTGATGGAGCGGGTGCGATTCTACTTTCAGCGGTAAATGATATCCTCATTGGCCCCAATGCAATCATTTCGGCAAACGGAGGTAATGGAAGCTCGGCATTCACTCCTGGAGGAGGTGGTTCTGGTGGATCTGTGCTACTTATTGCTGGAGGTACCGTGTCCCATCATGGCGTGCTGGAAGCTCGAGGTGGCCATGGTGGCTATGGGTTGTCGGATACGAAAGGCGGCGGAGGCGGAAGTGGTGGTCGAATCGCAATCTACGCTCAAAGTTTTTCGTCTTGGGGAGAAGGGAGTCTCCATGTTAGTGGTGGTACTTCTCCTGACATAACACGGAGTGGCGGTACTGGTTCCGTGTACGTTCAGGCTCATACCGATCTGGCAATGCGAATTGATTCTTCGCTTGGAGCTGCTGGTACTTTCAAGTCTCTTCTTGTACATGGCTCTCAGCAATATTCTAGTCAATCGTCGTCTTTCTCATCAGAACCGCGCCAAGTAGTTCGTAATGGACCACACTTTGTACTTTCAAACTCTACCCAACCCACTCGCATCTCGTATTTCATTCGAGTGGGCAATATTCAGCGTGGAACTCTCACTACAAATCGTGGAGCCATCTTTGGGATTCACAGGACTAAAGCTACTCGAGAAAATGACGAAATGATGATCTCGATTGGACTGATTGACGGCAGCTTTGCACACGAGTCCAACACATTTCAATGGCCTCGACATAGTTTTCAGGACAAAGTACAAACTGATCGGTGGTACAAACTGGATGTGTCGATTGACTGGCAGCTCCACACATATTCTATTCGTCTGAATGACGTGTTGAAAGTCAATAAAGCGACATTCAACGGCAAGAATGTAGCTGCAATAAGTCTAAACAACTTTCATGCCATGTCTACCTGGTGGGACGAGATATATGTCGGTAATGACTACCTCTTAAACTTCACGTGTCCTTGGATCCGGGTCCCTACGACAGAAAACAAAGAGGAAGGAGCTGTTCTCACGAGAAAGCGTACATGGCGCAAGCTCTGGCCAGCGACGTCTCAACAGCCGGAAGCGACGACATATCATGCGATGGTTCATCACGAAAGCCACGTGTCAAAGCGAGAAGTGTACACTTATGATAATGGAGACATTAGTGTATTCGATGGCGCACCGCATCGAGCATATTTTAACGACATTCAAGAACAAGAAAGTGAAGCACCCGATCAAAGCAGCCACGAGGAACGGCAGGCAGAATCCTTGACAGGAGACACAAACGAAGAGGTCATCTCGTATGACGAATTATTGACAATCGCGGGTCTTCCACTGGACAGTTCGATAGTAAAACCTTTGGAAACAGGAATCGATTGGGAAGCTAGTTATGATGATACGAGCGCAAAGACTTCGCCATCAGAATCCGATGCTTCTCCACGCCCCAGTGTATACTGGTACTCCGAAGTATTTGATTCTTCCACGGGTCGTGGGGGTATTGGAGCATGCTCTAGCGTCGACTACAACGAATGGCGCAACGAAGGGCTAATGCTTCATTTTAAGAACCTAACTGACCCGTTCGCAGATCACCGAGAAGACAAGGGGGGCTTACTTGCTGACCGTCCCAAAGTACTTTTCAATCGAGCTACGAAACATTTTGTCATGTGGATGCATGTGGACAGTGCTTCTTTGGCTACAATGAACACTATGGGACTATCTGGAATAGCGACTAGCACCTATCCCAATGGCCCGTTTGATTTTGTTCGTAGCCTGTACCCTGACGTAGCACCATTAGAGGCACCAGGGGGACAGCCCATTTACGAAAGTCATGACCAAACCGTGGCGCTTATATCATCATCTAGTAACCAAGATGCAGCGTATCTCGTTCGAACGTACTACAAGACTGTCGAATATTGGCTGCCTCGTCCTGTCATGGATCCTCTTTGGCAGAGCGTGCAAAAGCCTAGCGCAGCAAATCCCCAAGAAACCGAGACTGACTTTGGTTTGAGCTATCATCGTGCTTTTCATCATCGAGGCTACGATGATCCAACGGATATTTATCGTCAACGATGGCGTATGGAGGATACCCCATGGGAAGTTGTGTGTTGCTCAGTGTCGAACGCAAGCGATTGCGTATCTGTCTATAACGTCCCACAACGCCCCGAAGATGTGTGCCCCGACGGAAGGAACAAGAAAGCGATTCTCGGTCTGGCACAGACCCAATCTTCCAATTCAACCATCCCTGCTATCGTAGAAACGAGGTACAAGGACGCCAACGACGATGTAAACAGCGCTTTTGTACCTACGTCGTCTGTAGCTGCATACACAACATGGGGTTTTCAAGTTCAGAGTACCAAGACTTGGCGTGAAACCTATTTCGATGCCTTGAGCACGAACATTACGCTGTTTATTTTCAAGTACTTTGCTCGAGAGCGGAAACGTCAGCAAGACTCGACAATCGAAGAATCCACGTATCCTAATGACGAAGAACTCACACAAAACGACACTATCTTAGCTAATGACACGGAGACTTTGGACGAGTTGCTTGGTATGTTAGGTGTCCCGGTCAGCTTTGATTTCAAGAGCAAATATTCCTCGTTTAATCTAGCGGAGATCGATCGCAATGGTGATGGAAAAATCAATTCGTACGAGATCGCTCAGCTGGAGCAAGAGAAATCGCTTAAACAAGTTTCTGACGAGTTAGCTGACGCTTTAATTTCAGATTATAACGTTATGAAAAGGAACCAAGTTGAGAGTCTCGACGCTAACAGCGATGGTTCAATCACATATAATGAATTTGAGGCCTGGTTGGGTGCAGACCCGGACTTGCTGTTCGACCGCTTTGATCTCGACAAGAGCGGGTTCCTGGACGAAAACGAACTCGCTCGTTTGCTTTGGTACTGTCAGATGCCGCGACTGGATACCGCAATGTTTGTGCTCGATCCGTCCTTCAATGGCCGTGTGTACTACGAAAGCTTCCGTTCGTTCTTTTTGCAAGCACCCGACTATATATTCCAGACATATGATTTTGACAATTCCGACACACTCACTCAGTTTGAAATTGACGTCATGATGAAGGATTTGGGAGCGGCTTTCGCACAACCAGCAGTGTTTGAAGCCCTGAAAAACACAACAACAAATAGCATTACAAAAGCGGACTATGCACGCCGGTTCAGCGCTACCACAAGTCTTGTCGACGATGTCCGGAACATGCTAAAAGTGGACAATGCTATTCATGCTACTGGACCAGATCGGTTGACTGGACCGTTGCATGTCGTGGAGCAACGACGTGCCAAATACGTGGCGATCAGCGCTCTCACGGACGACTACCTTAATACTCGAGGCCTTCTTCGTGAAATTGAAGGGGACTTTGAAGGTCGAGAAGCCCTATTAAACTTTTTTGCTTTTAGTGAAGACCTGTTTGGCTTGTCAGATGCAGCGGATGCTGCAGTTTTAGGCGACGATCTCGTACCTTTTCGCGACTTTCTATCGTCGACGATGCTTCACGATCGAGCCTCTTATTGGAACGGGCGTCATTGGGAAAGCCGTCCATCTACGCCTTCGTCGTTTACTTATGGCGCGTAGTGAACTCAGATTACTGGGTTGAAGGTTTTAGATACAGACGAACATGTTTGACTTGGTTTCTTTACTCTTTTAACCTTCCAAACATTGACGCAGTCAAGCACAAAAAAAGTTGCACGCTTATACTTAGTACGGAGTATTAAATAAAAGCCAGTGTCGATACAATTGCAGTATCAGCTACAAGGTCATCAGGGACTGCAGCCACATCTATCTCCTCATTACAATATCCCAATCTTTCGCGTGCGAATCTCCAAAAGATTCTGGATGGCAAAGTGGCTGATACACTTCGCGATTGGACGACACGCGAGGCCGCAAGAAATTTAGCCTGGGGGCAGGAAGCATCCGAACAATCTTGGGTCATCCGTCAAAATTCGAATGACACGACTCTCATCTCGATTTGACAGGACCATCAGTCATCGAAGGCTTTCCATTGCGACAGCAGATACTGCAACACTCGATGAGCCTGATACACTTGTTGGCATCCGTGAAGGTGGTCAGTATGCAGCTATTCATTCATATTGACTAGTACTAGTGCTAAACTTGATTCTAAAATCAAGTTCGTAAAAGTTACCTAAAGTTGGTAATCAAAGAAGATAAATTCTCAATTAATGTAGCAAAGAAGCTTCGATTGAAACCAAAACCGGGTATAGTATCAAACCTCAAATGACACCAGACTGACGAATCTATCTTTTGTATTCCATACGATCAGAGCTCAAGTGGAAGGTTGCCTCACGATGGATTTACGCGGGGAAAGTCCAATAAAAGAGGCTTTCCTGAGTACTAGGAGCATACAAGAGAGTATAGCGACGGCGGCGACTACGCGGGGTGCAGGTAGCCCAGAGTTGTGGAAAATGGTTGCACAGGTCAAGAATATAAGCTACAATAGTAATAATCACATGTTATATTTCCATTTCTTCACAAGGGAGGCAGCGAAAAATTATGCAGGAGTAAAGGTCCCCTTTCACCGATTTGATCACGTGCTGCAAAATCTCCATCAAGAAAGGCGACCTACAGAGTTGACGGTATGGGATAAACAAGTGGATGAGAATGGAGACGGTTTCGGTCAACAAGGATTTTATTCGTGCATTTTGAAAAATGTCACTCGATCGGTCGATTTGCTGAAACTTACTGGATTTTTACGTACGATACTGGATATGGAATTTCAGCTGGACGATTTGGATAAAGGGGGTCCGTTTTCGGAAACATCCACATTGTGGGAGTTAATTGTGGAGGCGGATGCCTGCCCACCGGCATTGGAAGGTGTTAGAAGAATTTTATGGTGCAATATGATGATTGTTGTGGAACACCCTACAATGAAAGGGCGTAAACAGTGTTTACGGTGTGGAGAAGTAGGTCATCCAATGCGGAGATGTTCGACTCCATTGGATGACCTAATTAAAACTAATTGTATCCAAGTTACGCCGGCAGCACTCGCGAAATTAAAGCTGCCGGCACCAACATTCCGTAGTATGGAAGAGCTGAAGGAACAAGTGGAAAAGAATCGGGTAAGCCAAGAAAAAATGGAATCAGACGCCACAGAAGTACCGGGTCTAGATCCTACGGAGGCAGGTCGGGATAACGAGCAGCCTAAACAGAGTAACTGCGAGGAAGAAGGTCAGGAAACCGCACAAAACGATACGCGACAAGCTAGGGACAGCACTCGAGACACAAGTAACAACGAAGAGGACTCGTGGATTCTAGTCAAGAACAAGAACAAGAAAAAACAAGACGGAAGACTGAATGGGAGGACGAAAATATCGGCAGAAGAGACAGACAAGGATGAGAAGAAGATCAGGTCAGTTGCGGAGAGGAGCGAAGCGGATCAAGGAAAGAAAACCCCCAGAAAGAAGACGGGAAGGAGCAACAACAAAGCGGCAGAAGAAAATATACAGAGGAAAAACACTGTTTCTTTAGTCTCGGAGGGCAAGCTTAAGAAGTCAATACAAATGCTTATTGATGAAGTGCAACAATTGGAAGGGACTTTGGACTTTAGAGGGTTTGAAAGGAGGAAAAGATCAAGTTACGACACTATTACTTCAGCGACTGACATGATTGAAGCATTATCACTACGACCAGTACAGACGCCTGCAACTGGTAATTGCCAGGTGTATGCTGTCTGCCAGGCGTTGGCGTCATCAGTACTGAGTGGAAAATTATCTTACATTATGGAACAATTAGCCGGGCACATAAAAGAAGGAAGCTTCGAACGAGCCATGATGGATTTCGATATCAAATTCCCACCGGGGATACGGAAGCAAACACTTCTTGGATTAGGAAGGGGATACCCGAGAATTTCAGCAACAGAATCCAAGAAAGCATTTCAACAATATTTTAAGGAATTTGCGCAGAGTGGTTCCAAATTATCGGATGGAGTTCCCATAACTGCATGGGGGAGCAATGATACTTTAGCAAGTATCAGTACGCTCTTGCAGAAAGATATCTATGTGATTAGCTCACTGACGGAGGGACCACCAGGAGTATTGCTTTTCTCACCAGAGGTTCGGAAAGTCAAAGCACGAAGCTATGCTATGAGTGGGGAGTACCCAATAACTCCGGAGGCATTTATTGAAAAAGTGTTGGAACAATACAACCAAGCGGCAACAAAACAAGATTTTAATCTTCTGCCTATCGTGCTGCAGTTCAGAAATCAGCATTATTCAGCACTTTTATGGGGGCGGAGGGACGGAGCGTACATCGAAGACGAAATAATGGAAGTGGCCTCAAGTGACGACGATGATTTCGACGACGTGAAAATGGAGGCTTCCAAGGAACGAGTGGAAGAGACCAGCGGGGTGGAAAACCATCATAAGAACATGAATGGGTCAAACAACAGGCCGGACAAAGAGGGTATAGGGAGCACAAGTGATGAAACAGAACAGCATTCCCAATACAGCACCCTTTCACCTTGGGATCCTGATGGATGGGAGGGTGATATGGACGATATTCTTGAACGATTGGATGGCCCAACCATCCATCATGATCTCAAGTGTGAAATCAACCAAATTCTATCAACCAACGATGCACGGATGGGAGAATTGTTACGATTCCTGTCCGAAACAGTAACGAGGTTATCACTTCCGGAACAGGAGCAACTCCTAACAGCGGATTTAACGGATGGAAGGACAAGGGATAGCTATATGCAGCGGTACGGTATAGCAGAACCGATACTACATCAGTGGGTCAATAAGATCTGGTTAAACCTCAATAAATCTCCCCCGTTATTGATGGAACAAGTGGAGTCCGGTTCAGAATATATTCCAACGGATGCATCGACAAGTCAAGATGGGGTGGAAATAATTGATGCGACAGAAGATTACAGTAATAAACGGGTTTGCAGACGGGACCAACACGTTAGTGAACCAGAACACGAACCCGATCACGGCACACAAAGGGAATTAATTGACGACTTAGCGAAAAAAGAAGAAGAGCCGGATACAGGTATCACAACGGAAGCAGAGTGCGTATTAATGTGGGAAAGAGTACAGCCCATGTGGGAGAAGAATACCGGAATTAGTTTTCCGAAAGCGACCTCAACTAAGGCAATCTGGATGAGAGCAGCTCAACAAGAATCGAACAGGATTCTGCATTTACTCAAAGATGTGCCAGGGGCGTACCATATTTTGGAGAGCGTAGATCAGTCAGTTCTGGTAGAATTGACAAAATTATGGCGAGAACAGTGTTGGTCACAAATGGTGGCTATGGGAAAAGTGCATGGAATGAATGATATTCCGGCTAGGTGGTTCGAAGTGTGGGAAAGCAGGTACAACCAAGTGGCTACCCCGGCAGCTCGAGCTGCAATAATGATCAGTTCTCAGGAGTGGACACGATTACGGAGAGCAAAGTATGGGGGAAATCAGATGGTGAAACTGCTAGCACCAAAGCAGATGTTAAAGCTAGCCAGAAATTTACTATGTGCGCATCTATTTGCAGAGGGACTAGCAGCTTTGGTGAGCGAGGATTATCACCCAGTGGATTCGATTGTGACGATGATACAAAGACACTTTAAAACAAGCACCTCACTGCCCGGATATTTGGACAAAGTGCGTGCCGTAGAAAATGGGCAACAGAATGCGTGGAAGGACATCACCCATTTTATTACCTCGGCAGTTCCTCCAAGATTGACAACCATGAATGATACCCAGCAGGGTGCTCATTACTAAAGGCCCCGCAACGGGCGCTCTCCCAGATCATGGGTATTTCCATTTGAATCAATTGGAGACATTTGTTAAATTGAAGACAATGCAGGATCTGGAATACAGGTCGGATGTGAACGAAGAGATGGATCAAAAGCGAGTACCAACCCCCCACATAATTACGCAAAATGTCAGGGGTTTCAAGACGGAGTCCATACGAGACTGGATGGTGACATGGAGGACGGGAGGGAAGGACTCACAAGCGTATTTTACGTTGCTACAAGAGACACATGTAGCGACTCAACAAAAATTCGAATTTGTGGTGAAGATGTGGGCACAAATATGGGGCAAAGCAACGAACGAGTCGATGCATGAACTTTCGTATTGGAGCAGGTTTCCGCTTAAACAAGGGGGAGTGGGAATACTAATCAGACCAGATATTGCAGAGGAGGTACGGCCATGGATGAAACATAAATGGTCAAACCGTTTCATAGCGATCGAATGGAGGGGATCAGTAATTGCGAACGTTTATGGACCATCGGGTGATGTCAAGTTACAAGAGAGATTCTATGCGAACCTTGGGGAGGTCTTTTCACAACAATCATCAAATTTAATTATTGGAGGAGACTTCAATTGTGTCGACATGCCGGTGCTAGATCGAATGGGAGGAACAAGAACGATACGCCCTGAGAGTTTGAATTTACACCGATTTGTCCAGGACCGTCGGCTTAAAGATGCCCAAATGCTCATCGGATCGGCACTAGAGGATACTCACTTAGCGCCCATACACCATTTTACATATTGGAGAGGTGGTCAGGCAAGCAGGATAGACAGATTCTACGTTTCTGAAGATTGGGCACCGTGGGTTACCTGGGTAGATGTTTCACTTCCCCAGGTATACTCGGATCATAATCAAGTAACGCTATTTTTAAAAGACCCCGAACAAGTGCAGAGCAGGGGAAACCAGCGGGTAGTGATTTACCCCTTCAAAGGATCGCAAGACTTAATAGGGACTCCAGGGGTCGAATCGGCGCTGTCGAAGTATGTGAACCGAGTCAAAGCAGCGTCGGATTGGGATACGTGTATATCCAACATCCTGGATTATTTTTTTAAAACGAAGAGGCGATTAGTAAAACGGAGGAAGAGAAGAGTCCACCAATTGAAAAAACTAGTGTACGATAATGCCTCATCAAGGACGCAATTAATCACCGGAATATCAGACGCTATGCGACAGGAAAGAAGATTTCGATTGGGAAAACGGCTTCACCGGACACTGGAAGACGTGCGGTGGCTTTTCAAAAGGACAGCTGTTTGGGAACGTGATCAAGTAGTATCGGAAATTTCTGAAGGAACCGGGCAGTATTTTAGACGAGATGACTCCATCCCGGATAAATTTGCATTGACATGGCGGTCAATACTAGGCCGCAGTCATCGGGAAGTACCGGAAAACTCGCTAGAGGTTAACCTCTTGCAATTCATGAAAATTCCAGAAAGCAGGAAAGTCACGAAGCAGCAAAATATGGACTTGATGGAAGATATCCAAGAAGATGAACTCAATTGGGCAATCAGAAGTTTGGAACGAAGAAAAGCGGCTGGAATAGACGGAGTTGGAAACGATTTTTTCAAAGATTACGCGTCTTTAATGGTAGATCCATTATTGGTGGTATGTAATGATATCTTACGTGGAGCATTGCCACCAAAGTCTTTCATGAAAGCGCTGGTAATACCGCTACAAAAAAAAGGGGACTCAATCGACGCCCTGGACTACAGACCTATCTCACTTCTTACTACTGGATATAAGTTGTTTGCTAAAATATTAGCACGAAGATTGCAAAGGTTTCTGGGGAATTTAATTGGAGACACTCAACAAGGGTTTGTGGCCGGTAGGAAAATGGACAAAGCGATTATCATGATGAAAGCGACCCTGAAGAAGTATGAACATTCGCAGAAACAAGATTTAAATGATAGCGCGGGTGTATTATTTTTGGATTTTAGCAAGGCTTACGATACTGTGGACAGGCAATATTTAATGACGGTTCTATCGGTTTTTGGATTTTCGCAGCAATTTATCGCATTAATGGAGAGATTACACAATGAGACGACAGCAGAGTTCTATGTCAATAAGGCTTTTTCGCGCCCAATCAAGGTGAGATCAGGTATCCGCCAAGGCTGCCCACTAGCACCACTACTGTTCATCTTGGCAGTGGAGCCGTTGGGTCTGGCGATCGCACAAGACATAAATCTACAAGGAGTGCGCCCATTTAAAAGTGAGAAAGCGAAAGAACATAGATTTTCGGCCTTTGTGGACGATTCCACGATTTTTGTACGAAAGGCGTCACAAGTTGAACAGGCGTTACGAGTAGTGAAACGATTTGGTGACTTGGCCGGGCTCAAAATTCAGCCACAAAAAAGTCACTTTTTTTTCTTACAAGCAAACCGAGTCCCAAAATCATGGTACAAAATACCGGTATTACAAACCGGAGAATCAGTAAGGTACCTGGGATACCAATTCGGTTGGACAGATCTAAGAGAGAAGAACTGGGCTCTGAGAATACGGAACATACAGAGGCGCCTGGTTACAGCAGCAAAGTGCGGCACAGCAGTAGCAGAACGAGTACAACTTTTCAATGCGATCGCGCTACCCGCTATACTCTTTACGGCGAAGGCGTTTGAACCAACGGAGGCGGGACTCAAGCGATTGCTACAACTTCAGAAAAATTTCATATGGGGCAATTCGACAAGCACGGAATCATGCCGTCATAAAGTCACGCCATATCTGTTGTTCACACCGAAGGGAACAGGAGGGATCGGCCTTATCTCTATACCGGTGGCAATACAAGTACAAAGATTGAAAATTGCTACCCAGTGGCTGATAGCGGCTCCAGATTGTTACCAGAGAGCCTGGATAGAGTTACTGGAACCAGCCCACAGAAGTCACAGCAATGTACGTTTCACACCGCTTAGAGGTTGTTCACTCTGTAAAGCAGTTGGGGGAGCAACATTGAAGCGAGGAGTTAACGTGACAAGGGAAATCTGTGAACAGCTAGGACCAAATACGGAGCAGATAACGGCTCTGAACGCGTACACACTACAACACCTGCCAAGACTGCGAGCAATACAAGAGGAGCAATTGCAGAGGAAGGCTCATACACTTCTGCAAGGTGAAAGGTTCACTATTGAGATTGACCTACAATCAGTACACTTTCATGGACTGTTACCGCCTCATATGGTGCCGTTTTGGGGAACGTATGACTGGGGAGATAATCCGTGGATTCCAGAGACAAGGGCACCAGTATTACTGACGAAAAAATATGATCGGATTCCGGTGATGAAAATACGCGAACTAGGAATACGAAGACTAACTGCTTCCACTTATGCATGGCAGGTTTTAAGCGTAGGACCAGAGTCCCATACCAGGGCTAAAGTCAGCAGGTGGATGAGCGCAATCATCCTAGCGTCGCCGCGAGTGGAAATTGGTGAAATCATCGGAGAGGAACCGCCAATAACACTGTGTAGAGGGCCCGATCGATTAAAGGATTTTAATTGGCAGGTGGTGGAGTTAGGACGAATTCGAGGCAAAAGCCCAATGGGAGCTCAATGGGTGGAAGTAAGACAAGAACTGAACGGCATACACTGGAAGATTGTAGAAGACGAGTGTTTAAGTCAAGAGGGGGAGGTAGACAGTAAAGATCAACTAGTGGCCTTCCATGCTCACCCGAAGCCACATCTCATAGGGTGGAGTATACCAGACGGAACCTCAATAAACAGAATACCAGGATCCTTGAGGAAGCAGTTCCGGAAGATATATCATCGAGGAGTGGCGTCGGGGTTAAATGGACTAATGGCTACGTGGAAACGACATTGCAAGGACAATGACTGGTGGCAGAAGGTCCAAGATAATGAGCCCAACCAGGTATGGTCACATGATAATATTCTAACTAATTATCAGGTGTGGGTTATGTATCGTATGACTACAATGCAACTAAATACCTTTATTCCGAGACACATATACGAAAGACGCTGTTTGATGGACGCCCGGTGCCGGGGAAGCAGGTCAGACATATGCCATATCATGTGGGACTGCAGGCGGGCAAAGATGATTTGGAAGAAGCTCCTTCAACAATGGGTAGGAGTGGAAATAACGAATCAAGGGGTGAACACCTATCGAGAACACATCCTCAACAAGACGGCACCTCCGCTGGGAAGTTTGTTGACTCAGGCAATGATGTACAGATATGGAAAAACAGAGGATGACTTTCTGGAGTCATTTGATAGAATCTGGAGAGGCTTATGTGGAATATTCATGACGTGGCTATGACAACTACGGAATCAAGTCGTTTTCCAAGGCATTATCAAGGATGAGCACGAGTATCTACAGTTCGTGTGGGAGCAAGGACGGGCGCAATTAGCGGCGGTTGCAGAATTCGAGAAGGCAAACAGAGACACAAGAGAAGAGGGGTTCCGACTTCAAATAAGTTTAGAGTGCTTATTCCAACACCAGTCAGCACCAGAACCAGCTATCAAGTTATCTACTTGCCATCATCAAGCTGCAATCCACAGGAATGAGCCGGTATCGAGAACGCCAAGCGCTCCCCTGTCATGTGATATTCAGCGAATGCAAGCCAAAGACTCCACCTGTTCTGAGCCTAAATTGCATACTAGGTTTTATATGTACATAGTAGCTAATAGTTAAGACTAATTGGACTACATTTACTACTACTAGGACTATGTATACCTTTTGTAACGTATCAGCAGCGCCCTTCTATTGTCACTTATAGGGTAGGGTTACTCAGACTTCCTTTGTTGTTGTTCAATCGCAGGTCTATTTAGTATACCTATTAGCTACAATAAATCTCTGAGTGCTAGATCTAACGCACACATCCGTCCTCTGATGAACTATCTAACGTAAACTTTCAGTTTAGTGCGCTAAAATGGATCCCTAAGGAAAATGACCATTAATTTTGAATCGCAAAACTTATCATAAATCTGAGCACATGTCCGAATAGCTACGTTCACAGGCTATCAAAACCTCATTTTTACCGATTTTTCGCGGTGATTGGCTGCTTTCAAGGACTGCTTCAATCTAATACTTAATTTTGGCCTCCGTTCAGTTTAGTGCGCTGTAATAACTTGGTTTTTGTATTAGGTGGCTTGTGAGAATGATTTTTACATAAACCTTTCCCTACCACGCTCCAGATCTCAAATATTTTATGATATGATAACATAATACAGTTGTAGAGGTATACAGTTTTGGCACCCGCCCTGTAATGCCAAATCGAGTTGTAGCCAAAAACATACCGAGAAAATATAAAATCGTGAAGGGAACGGCAAGTTGATAGATTTGTCATTTTGGCCTATCAGTATTTATAAATCCTTGAGTCATTTAATGATTGGTAAATATGACCGGAGCGCACTAAACTGATCGGAGCGCACTAAACTGAAAGTTTACGTTACTAATACAGGAGTACACCATTTCCAGTCTTATTTCGGCAAGAACAAATAAAGAACGGCAAGAACAAAAGCAAATTCGGCAAGAACAAATTCAATTTCGTCATTTCTTCTAAAAATAAGTAGCTGCAACATATTATAAAATTGCTCATCATAGAATTGTTAATTTGTATCAGACTCAATACACCAAACGATTGTGAAAAACTGGCACTATTGCGTGGTACGGCCCGACCAATTACAGTTCAATTCGAAAGTGCAGAGTATCACCACGCCAAACATTGGGCGTTACACTCAATGGCTTGAGCATCACCATGCGATGGAGAAACTACCTGCAAGCGCATCAGTCAGCTCAACGCAAACAAGATAATTTCGTGGTTGAAGTTTGGTGACTTTCAACAAAATTTCAACGCTTATCAGCAACCTCTTTTCTTAGAAGTCTGTAAAACCAACGTACTGCCCCTGTTGTCAAGACACTGATGCGGCGTCTATGCGGCTATACTTTGTCATGTATCACGGAGCGACTGTGACCAACTTTCTGAGGTCGCCTTCTACCACGAGCACATGGTTGAAAATCTGGCAGATGATCTGTTGCTTGAGCTTGTTGACTATTGCATGAGAAAGCTTTCATGGATCGTTGGTCTCCAACGCGATCATATCGTTGAAGCGACAAGCTTTCACAAGTCGGGATCGGAGATCGTGCAGATGATGCAAGCTCAAAGTCCTCGGGAGGAGCTTAGGCGCCAACGCACGGAGATTGAATATCGAGTTGCAGTGCAGACTGTCACCATCCTCCGTTATGTGGCTGAGAATTTACATGTTCTCCCTCTCAGTGTGGTGTCGCGTCTATTGGACAAGCACGATACTTTGCTCACCGCGCTAGTAGAGAATCCACCATGGACGCACAAAGTAGTTCAGCCCCCCGAGTCAGAAGACGAAGGCAAACGCAGGCAAAAGACTAAAGAAAAATTAGCAGTTAAAGTGAAATATGAAAAATACGTTAACCAAGGCACATAAAGAATTGCAAATTTAAGTACCCACAGACATGTCTTGAAGTGAATAACCTTGGCGTGGGAGCGCACGTGTGACGATAAAACGCACGACAGGCTACGCCAGTAGCGACTGCAAAAAAAGAAATGAGAATTAACCATTGCATCCATCAGTAGCTGAAAGTTATGGCGGGAAAATGAATGGCACACGAGTTACTCCTTGAGCGCACCACAACCGCTACAGTCAAAAATGGCGCGAAGCAGGATAAAGTTGGCGTGTGTAAATTTTTATAAAACCTCTTCTAATAATTCTAGCGTCAAATATAAAAAATGGGCGGTTTGCCGAATTTGCTTTTGTTCTTGCCGAATTTGCTTTTGTTCTTGCCGTTCTTAATTTGTTCTTTGCCGAACTAGGACTGGAAAAGGTGTAAATCACTGTGTTCATCACTTGACTGACACTGGTAATTCTCTTGAAGGCACTCTAAACCGATTAGAAGTCGAATCCCTCGAAGTCTGGTCGCTGTCTAGCTCCTTTCAAAATAGGCCACTGCCAACAACTGCTTCATAGTTTTTGTCCAGATCAACTGTAACTGCTCTTGCGCACTTTTCTGAATCCCTTTATGCACCGTTTTGTTACGCATAAACCACAGCCACGTAATCCCAAGCGAACAGATTCCCTTCGACACGCGTTCCAGTGCTTCCCTGCACTCCTCGGCTCTATTCCCACACCGAGTCTTTAAACAGGTCAATAACGCTACCGAAAGTTCCGGCGGTCTGCGTGTTGCGATACATCTCCGATATTGTTCCAGCTCAGCGTTCGGTACACTGCACCCGTTCCAACATGTTAAAAGTCGAGACCAAAATTGCTTGGCTCGACTGCACCCCCACACAATATGTGTGACCCCTTTCCCGGGTGTGTTGCACTGGTCATCCAGTACACACCCTCCTTGCGTAAAATATCCATCATAATAGACATTTAATTGGAACGTAGCTGCCCGATATATGCTCCACAGTTGGTAGTCGGATAGCATGTGATCATGTTTCCACATCTCGTATGGTGTCTGCTCCTGTACATTCAGGTTCCACTCTGACTCCTCTCGCCTGCTTTTCCATCGATCTCGAACTCTTGGTAATGCACTTGATAGTGCCCGAAAATAGAAACTGCGAAAGGTACGTCTGATCCAGCTTTTCACCGAGCAAATGTTTACCCCGGCTTTAATAGACCAGGGATAATTGTGCAATCTTGGATGAGCCGCAAAAACAAGTCCTTTCAGCCGTTGATGTTCACCAACCCCGATATCCTCTTTATTGTTGCATTTGACCCCGGGATTGCTCTCCAATTCGTCCCAGTAAATGCCATCTTCACGCTGTCGCAATTATATAAAAAAATGCCCATGTTTGTCCTGTTGATTGATGTACACGTGCCTGTCACTTCTCGCGCTGTCTCGATCGTCCACACCACTGATTTCCATTGGTCTTGAGTGTGAAGAAGTTGCGGTCGTCCTGCCGCTCCGATTTCTTCGCCAATCTCCACTCTTGGCGAACACAGAATTATACTTAGCAACCATCTCCCGACTTTTCTTCGAGAGTGACTGGTCTCTCCCTTTCCTTGCACTGTCCATTGATACGTGGACCTCCCGACTTTCTTGATGTGTAGGTCCTGAATGGTATACCGTGGCAGTTTCGCGAATTTTGTCGGCGCCAAGACATCCGCGGTCTCGTCTCTGATCCAGGGGTTGTCATACCACGCAAAGGTTCCCCAAAAAGCTTTTAGCGATTGTCTCCCGCACTCGTGCCAGTCTATGTCCTCGACCGCCGCGTGTACTTGTACTTGCTCTCCCCGATGCAGGATTTCCTTCGTACTCACGAACTGTGTGGCACATTTCCCTTGTAAATCGGCTAAATTATCGGTCACGTACCTTCTATCCGTGGTAATTCGTCTTGAGATGGTCCTAAAGAACTCGATAGGTGAAAAAGCACCGGTGACATCTTCTGCCCCCTTCCTTTTGTTTTCCGCCTCCCAGTCGTCCTACAAGGTGATACCCAAACATTAGTATTATCCGGTTTGAGCAAGTGACACCAATTTCGCCACGCTTGCGTATATCTGTCATTCGGCTCGAGTAGCCACATCGTTGCCTCCTTTACTGCCAGCGTGTGGATAGCGACTGGGATCGAAATCAGCCCTAATCCCCCGGCATGTCTTGGTATGAAAAGTAGATGTGGAGATATCTTGTGTCTTCCCGGTTCGCATGTTGTCTTGTTACTCCATACAAACTTCTTCTGCATATGTATGAGATCCTTGTAAGTCTGCTGATCTGGCTCAAAAACCTTGGCAGTGAAGAGGATCGCTGGTAGTGCGATCGAATTAAAAGGGTGACACGTTCCAATACCGACGTCCCACACTTCGTAGCTGTTAGTAATCTCCGTTGTACTGCTCGTATACGCTCGGCCCAGTTTGCTTCTTCCATGTTATGCTTGCCCACTTGGTACCCCAGATATCGCACTGTGTCATTCTCCTGGATTATTGGTATTCCCAACTTCTGTAGCCGTGGCGATGCCTGTCCCATCGGGAGAATATGACTTTTCGCAGGTTGCATTGTCAGACCGGATAATTTTCCAAATCGCCCTGATATTGTCATTGCCTCTTCAACTTGGTCCTCTTTTGAGAAAAAGATCGTGGAATCGTCCACAAATGCTGAAAAGGTGTGCGCACGCCGCGAAATGTCTCCTCTAATCGTAAAACCTTGTATCCCTTGGTATTGTTCTATCGCCATTCCCAAGGGCTCTACCGCCAATATAAACAACAACGGCGCCAGCGGGCACCCTTGTCGTATACCTGAAATTACCGGAAACGACGTCGATAGTTGACCATTCACTAAGAACCGCGCCGATGTACCTTGGTGCAATGCCTTCATCAGTGCTATGAAACGTTCCGAAAATCCAAAACACCTCAAAGTCGACAGCAAATAGTACCGTTCCACTGTGTCGTAGGCTTTAGCGAAATCAACGAGCAAAATACCTCCACAATCACTTGACTTCAACTGCTCTTGGTCCTGCTGCTGCTGTAATATTTGCATCATCATCACAACTGCACGGTCCATCCTCCTTCCATGTACAAACCCTTGCTGCGAGTCTCTCACTAGTCTCCCGAGAAACTCTTGTAAACGCGACGCTAAAATCTTCGCAAATATCTTGTAACTCGTCTGAAGCAGAGATATGGGACGATAGTCCATTGCGTTAGTTGACTCACCCTTTTTCTTGAGTGGAATAATCACTGCCTCCAGAAACGAATCAGGTGGCGGTGCCCCGTTCAGAACATCGTTGTAGACTTGTAGCAAATCCGGCATGAGTTCATCCACAAAATCCTTGTAAAAGTCGTTGTTGAGTCCGTCAGGCCCCCCAGCTTTCCTTCTCTCCAGTCTTTTGATAGCTAATTGAATGTCTTCAACTTGTATTGGTGCCAGCAAACTTTCGTTTTCTGCATAGGAGACCTGCCGATGAGACCAATCTGATACCAACGCCCGAATCTGCTGTGTCACATCCTTTTCCTCCACTTTCCGGTGTACTGCACCCAGGATTTTCTGCCAAGTCCAAGCAAATTTATCCGGGATGGACAAATCCGTTGCGTTGTTACATGTCTGATCTTGAAGAATGATCCCTTCCACTCGTTGATCTCTCTCCCACGTCGCCGTTCGCTGAAACAGCCACCGCAGATTTTCGTTAGACCGACAAAACCGTCTAGCAATCCTTACCTGGTTACAACGTGTTACTTCATTCTCCGTGATCTTCAAAATTTGATCACGACTGGTTACACGTCCGTATAGCGCCTGTTCCAGATGTTTCGCATGTCGTCTCCTTCGTTGCGCCACTCTAGACCTGACTCTGATTATTGCCGCTACCCATGAGTCCTTAACCGTGTCCCACCGTGCTGCCCCAGCTGAGTCACTTAAATCATAAGTCCCCATTAGTTCCTTAATTTCCTCTTGCACTCTCGCCCCCCCGGTCCCTCGGATTGGGTATTGTAATCGGAAATGGTGGTTTCTTGGTTTCATTTGCTTACGTCGAGGTTGGCTCACAAGAATCTCGACTTGGTCATGATCCGATGGCACACCGGGCGTGCTGGTGCTGACTTGTTTCACCCACTCGAATTTCTCCTCGGTAATGTAAAATCGGTCT
>MIQA02023759.1:0-12290 GCA_001887855.2 Sclerospora graminicola
CTTCTTACAATACACACCTGGTCTGGACGGTACACTGTACCTTTCGTACGGTACAAGGGGGTCCGAATATCCTGTAGGGGGGTCCGAATAACATCTCCCAATCCGACCGGTCGACCAGCATTGTCGACCGACCCAATTTACCGATTGGACAAGTGGGAAGTTATGAAATAATTACAGGTGCTGATCGGGCATATTGTGGTTAAAAGAGTTCTATAAATGACGAATTAAATATTAAAGTGGCTTGGAGAGTCGATCGGATATGCGTTTGGTCGAATCAGTACTCTGGTCAGTTGATAATATTGGGCAACCAGTTTTAGCGAGGATGGATAGCCGATCAGTCAGAAAAAGCCGACCAAGAGAGATAATAGAGATAACGAAAGAAACAGGATTGATTCGTAGGTAAAATGATGGTAATATCTTTCAGTCATGTGACATGATCGTTTAGTTTGAAATATTTGGTATGTCAGATAAGTGTATAAATTGCGTTTTAGGCTTTTATATGTTTAATATTAGGATTAATTTTACACCCTGAAAAACGAGTCGCTCCGCTACGTGTCGGCTATCGTTTAGAGCAGCGGGTTAACAAGGTCCCTTCCAGCTCACCTATTCTCGGTCGAGACGCGTATTTATGCCCTTGGGTCGCCAGAAGTCCAACACGATTGTTTAGTTTGGTTTTAATTATCACCCGTGTTGGAACACGTTATTTTAATTGGAAACGTTTCTTGGAGACAACTACTTGGATTTACTGTGGAAGACCGTTAATATATCGCGGAATTTGTTTTTCCTTTGTGGTTGTTAATTATCTCTAATTATTGGCTGAAGTTTCCCGAAAGCGTCTTTCTTTACGGCATTTTTGATTAAGTACCAACCTATTTACGCGGCGGACTCTATATGTAACAAGTCCTACCGATCCGGTCGGGGGAGGGTGCGAGTCTCTCTTGGCTGGGTTCGGGTTATTCTGACTGATCGGCTTATACATCCTCGCAAAAACCGGTTGACCAATCTAATCAACTGGTCAGAGTATGGATTCGACCAACGTACATCTGATCGGTTGGTCCGATCCGTCCTTCAAGCCCAAATATTGTTTAATAAGCCATTTATAGACCATTTTAATTACAAGGTTTGCTCGACTGATGCATCTGTGTTGGCAATAGCCTGTAACGAACACCCGTTTCACGTCGTTTGCGTCACAAGTGATTTCGTCATCGGCTGCACTTTAATGCAGCGCGATCACGATGATCATGATCGTGTTAGGATTTATCAATCACGTTAGTTGCGCCCAGCCGAGCACAAATATCCGGAGCATAATCAGGATCTTGCCATGAAGTATGAGATTCTTGAATAAATACCTTCCTCCGACCTGATCGGAACGATAATTTGCATCTAGATTTCACCTCGTTGGTGTCCCCCCCCAAAAAAAAACAATCGGTACACATGGTGATATTGGAGAATAAGAGATAGATCAAGTCGTTTATGATGACCCTTCGGATGACCGAAGAGATCATGCCGAATTGGGAAATGAGAGAAGATCAACGAAGTCCCCCTCCATAGTTCCCGTGGGAATCTGTTCTTGATCTGGACATCAGCTCCACCATCCCCTTCCCCCAGCAACACCAGGCAATGACGACACGGTCATGGAAGGAGAAGTTCCGTCAGGTGATGAAGAAGTCAAGCGGGTAAAAAGTCATCCCAGACTTTTCGCTTCTGCATAATTGACAAAGCTGTTAAGTAAGGCGGACGGTGCAACAAGTGTCGCGTTGCTTTGACAAACAGAAAGCAGTCGATATCCAACATCATCTACCATTTGAAGGACAACCACATACTGGGAACTGAAGAAGCTGCAGACAGAAGGAGTTGAAAGAGATTGTTATTCATGAAGATGGCCACCTAGGATAGCAGGATATTCGGGTTTGCTTTTCCAAGGCTTTTGGCCAAAAGAATTATGAAAAAATAGTTGTTCGCTTGACTCTTAAGCAACGAGTTGTTTCTTGTCGTTGTATCTATGGAGTATCAAAACTTGGTTAGAGTGTGAATCCCAAAGCCAGATTACTCAAAGCCGACGCTTTAAGGAACAAGATCACGAAAAAGTATGAAACTGAACGTATGGATTGCATAAAATTGATTGATATCAAGGTCTTCTTCACCACAGATGTTTGAACTGCGCCGAATCAGTTTCCTTTCCTTGGAATCGATAGCCATATATTGATAAGTATTGGATACTGACCTTTGTCACAATTAATTGGAAACATTTCAGGGTGGTCACCCTGGAAGGTGTCTAGCCGAAGCGTACTAAGTCATTGCTTTCTGGCCGGCATGAGGGCATTGCGTTTGATAACGCAGCTAATAATGACAAGTTCGTCGAACGGGACATCAGAAAGCATAGTTTGACGCGGATATGCACTTTCGCTGCTTTGCTTCTATGCTACTATAGCGGCTTAGGTGAAAACGAAGGAGCTATAGAGCTTTTTTGCCGTTTTGAGATTTGGAATCCGTAAGATTCGTATTTCTCTCATGAGAGAGCTGGAAAGCTTGGAGCTCCTTTGCAAACAACAGATCTAACCCAGGGTTTCTACCGTCAGACCACATTTGGATGTGACAATGAGATGGAAAGCTCGTGCAAAATGCTTTTTTGTACGTTGAAGCTGAAACCTGCACTAAAAATACTGCTTTCAGACAAGCAAAAAATGTGCTAGGATGACGGGAACTTCTATATCGACGCAAATGACTGGGAGAACTACAAGCGTATTGTAATAAAGTGAATGAAGTTTTGTCATTGGAAGTTCAACACTATGATGGCGGCTCATTATTGGGCGAAAGCAAATTTAGGTTAAGTAGCCAGAAGTGGAAATATATAAGAAAGGATACCTACATAAGTAGGAATACATAAGTAGAAAGTCGCGATATGAAGTGACCTGGTAAGGGTCCTTCTATATCTTAACTTTAATATGACGAATTTTCCCCTTTTCAGAACTGACTACTCCGACACCAAGCACCTAAACTACTTACAAGAAACTACCCTACCCGAACGTCACCGCCTACTACAACCAAGCCAGCGACTGAGGAGTGTCCGCATTGACTTCAGGGTTGATTGTTTCCTATGTGTTGGTATAGTGACCTCATCACGTCATTATTCTACCTATGTGTATACAGAGAGGTTTCAACTGTCGGTCTGTGGATTTAAGTACCCGGGAATAAACTTTTCAGAGATTTGTATGTTTTTGTGGATTATCTCACCTAACGTTTGGATTAAGTACGAAAATTTGAGGTACTGGTGCCGCGACTATCACAGAAGGTTACGGATACAGACCTGGAACCCGGGATTCAGAGACGAGTGTATACAAGAATAATGGCGAAGAGACGTGCAGAAGAGTTAGCTGAAGGGGCAGTAACCGTACATGGACAGCCTCAGTTACGGTTCTCGTTTCAATTTTCACAAGATGACCCTAACCGAACTTACACGTTCTCAGAGGCTTGCGCGAAGGTGAAAAGGTACCAGAAGCACACTCTCAAGATGCCTGGATACTCAAATTCGTGGTTTTCGCTATATGAAATTCGGAAGACGTGCGACGCGAGCCCAGGTTTTCGCTTCGACGCAGACGTGGTAACGTTTGGCACACTAGAGGAGACAGTGGAAACTATTGAGGAATTGCTTCACAAGTGTGGATATGAAGTTTGCTGTCGGGACAATTTTGAGGACGCTATGGATTGCACCCAGAGCGCACTGCCAGAGATATTGGGCTTATTGTCTCTCTACTATTGGCAGAAAACCAATGTGAGACCTCCATCATCAATTATCGAAATGGAGGTCTAGATAACGACATAAAGAGTGGTATTTGATGTTGTACACACGGCACAAAAAAAAACCAAGCCCCATGCATTGGATGAATTAGTAATCGAGGAGGAGGAGTAGTGGACGACGGAAAGGATAGAAGGAATATTGCGTCAAGGAACTGCTACAAAGAAAATCTCGAAGAACCTGGAATTCTCATCAGATGAGGATAAGGTAATGTCATCCGCACCAAGTGGCGCCTCAGATGAACCAGGGATCGAATCACTGGTGAAATTGATGCGTGATGGGCATTTAAGTTTAAATCAATTGGCGAGTATTTCTGCCACATCGGCCTCACCGAAAACGCCCTCCACAGCAAAAGACGCTACCAAAAGGGTATTTTAACGATCCTTTGCTAGTGAGGATACTGACGACGAAGATGACATTGAGTTAACGACAAGAGATGGTACCTCATGGCAAGGGTAGGACGTCCTGTTACAACGGTCCGACAAAGTATGACAATTCGCACTTTTGACGGAAGCAAGGGGTACGCTGAATCTGCAAGGCCATGGCTGTCCACTTTTTTTACATATTGCAAACATTTCTGGTTGGGATGCTACGCAAAGACTAGAACTGTTTGTGGACAACAATATCAACCCTGCCAACCAGCGTAAAATATGATTCGGGGCAGTGCTTAAATTGTTCCGAAAGAAATTCTGTTTGGACACGACACCACCCAGACGCACGTACTATAAACTCACACAGAAATACGATGAGTTGGTATCAAACTATCTGTATCGGCTAAATGCAGCTGCTTTACGTGCTGGAATAAGTTTTTGAGGGACGGGAAATTCCACCGCTCTTGAAGAACATACTGAAATTTTTCGAGAGTTTACACGATCGGACACTACAAATGCAGTTCCGGCTCACACAGTTTTACAGTATCGAGGACCTGGAGCACAAACTAATGATGTGCGAATCATGTCACTTGCGTCCGAAAAAAAAGTGCTCGAAGGCCAGGAGACGGGGAACTTGATACCCTTGCACCAGCCGTGACTCTACTGGACTGAGGACAGCCGCCTAACACAAGGGACACGATCGGGTGCAAGTCAAGAGACGAAGCCGGTACGATCGCCAACAAACACCCACCCAGCACCTCAAGGGATTAAAGTGTGCGATCATTGTAATCGGAGAGGATATGACCGGAACATGTGCTGGCATCTGCAAACGTGTGAACATAGCAACCTACAAGGTCATACGATAAACTATTCATTGAAAAGACGGCAGAATTGCGTTCGAATTGAAATCGGGTGAGCTGTCGAAGGTAGAAGGTATAGAGCAGTTAAATGCCTAACCCCGCAGTGTGTGGCGAATTTTGTCAATGAACAAGGGGCGGCCATAAAAAAGGGAGAACGACGATCATCTCCAAAATTCGAAGAAAAGAAATGAAACATAAATGAGAGCGGAATACATGATGCATATGGAAATGCGCGGGCTACCAAGTATGAAGATGAAAGAGCAGCCCAAGCAGCGGAGAACAAACTGTTACATGGAGATACATATCAAGAACAAGAAAAAGAAGATAATACAAGCAAAAGTGATCAAGAAACAACATAAATTGAAGAAACTGAAGAAAAAGAAAATAAAGAAGAAAATACGCTCATATAAACGGATGACAGCAGAGCAAGAGTCAGTCTGGTGAACATACGTGAGGGAGAGAGACAAGGGTGGTGTAGAGAACAAATAGAACGGAGTCCACTAGTATCACCTCTCAAGTATATGTAGATCGAGCTGTGGATGATGTAGAGATCCCACTCATGCTGGACAGTGGAGCTAATATTTTCCTGATGCACGGCGATCTAGCAAAGATGTTACAAGTGGGGGTCAAGATCTTCAAGAATCCCACGAGTTTTTTTTCGGAGTATCGGATAACCCCATTTGTGCTCATGGAGTCGCTAAAAGTAAGATAAGAATGGTTCAGCTGTTATTTTGGAGCATAAAGTATGGGTGGGGGACATTCCCCAATCATAATGGGCACTGAATTTATGATTAAAGCTGGGATATTCCTGGATTTAAAGGATGGGCTATGCACAAGTACCTAATGAAAGACCATTTTCGCAGATAGTGAAGGGACCAACCTAAAACTACCGCTTATATAAATGTTTACGAAGCTATCCAATCGAGCCAAGACAAAGATTTGAATTGGAAGAGTAGCACGAACGGTAGAAGACATACCCCAGCGGTTTTTGCTATTGATGCGGTACCTCCAGAAAACGTAGATCAGACGCGACTGGATCATGAAGTCTTTATTCATGAAGGTGTCAAATTAAGGCAGAAATGATGCCTGAACAATTGACGCTCATGAAATTGAGACAGCACCCTATGAGCCAGTGGTCATGACCACCGCGAATCTTTGGGAACCAGATATCACTACCAAGGTGAAGAGGGTGTAGTTACTGAAGATACTTGAACATTACAAGGATGGATTTATAAGTTCTGGGAATACACTAACACCGCCGGCAAAGAATGTGGTATGTGACGTGGATATGGAAGATGCAAAGTCAATAGCGCAGAAGACGAGACGAGTCAAAATTAATTTGAAGGGGAAGCTATATTAATTATTACGGGGTCTACTGCAGGCAAAATTAATTCGCTATTCTCATTCGCAGTGGGCATCACCAATAGTGATTGTCTTGAAGAAGAACAAAAAGGATATTCGATTGTGTATCGATTATGGGCTAGTGAACCGATTAACGAAACTCATGGTCTACTATATGGCTTTGATCGATGACTTGCTGGCAAATTTCGAGAGCGTTATGTGGTTATGCTCCATGGACAATGCTAGTGGGTATTTGGCGATATTAATGAAGTCACGATCTCAATTGATTACCGCATTTATTTTCCCCTTGGGACATTTTGAGTGGTTACGTATGCCGCAGAGGCTAAAGAGTGACCCACAGTTCTACAAAAGCGTTATTGATAACGCTCTATGGACTATGGTCTGACGCATTGACAATAAAAATCTGTCATGTGTCACAGTGGGATATGACGAAGTTGATTTAATGAATGCCCAAGATACGAACGAGACGTTAAGGGCGGAGTCTGATGTTGATTTGGTAGAGGATGTGTTTCATCTCGGAGCAGTGGAGAGATCGGTAGCTGAGTCAATAACTGGACGGCGATCATACATTGATGGTGTCACATTCGGCGCGCATACGTTGGACGAATTATGCGTGATGCTGCAAAGTTTGTTGCAGTCATTCAAGTACTGGGGAATAAAGATAAGTTTACCTAAGAGTTCATTTGGCAAGCGAAGTGTGGAGCTCCTAAGTCATAAGATCTCGAGACAACGCCCCCAAGAATTTGGAAGTAATATTGACTATGTCATTTCCTAATACAATGAAAGGGGCACAGCGTTTTTTTGGGAAGCCTCATCTACTACCACCGTTTCATCGATAATTTCGCTACATTTGCAGCAGCGCTATATGAACTCACTGACTGATCTCAAGTTGCAGGATGGGACTCAGCTAGCTCATGCACAGAAAGCGTTTGAACTATTGAAGCAGCGCTAAGTTGACGCCCCGTTATTGCGACATTTACAACGTCGTAAATCTATAGTGGTCATCATGTATACAGGTCGATGGGCATTTGGGGTCACAGTGTGTCAATATTACGACAACGTCTAGCATCCGGTTTGGTTTGCTAGCAAGGTGTTTAAATATGTAGAAAGTCGGTATACCGGAGATGAACAAGAGGTTTTAGCACTGTTGAAAACAATGCATGATGGCAGTCATTTATTGTATGGACAACACGTGACGGTGCACAAGATACTCTACAATGAAATGGTTGTTTATGTTCAAGAGTTTAACTGGACAAGAAATCCAGTGGACTGCCGCGTTGTCGCCTTGGTCATTGGAAATTATTCGAGGGAGTCATGAGGCAGTAGGATTGTCAGATGTATTAGCTGCTTCAGTGGTACCACAAGATCGGATGGGAGATAGAGGATATAGCCCCAATAATATCGCTACGGGACATTCCTATTATTAGTCATATCTCAGCGTGAAGAGGGACAGTGCTGGTTTTGTGCTCACCTTTGATAGAACAGTGAAGTTGAAGGAGAAGGAATTGGGCACTTTTGGAATGACATTGTGGTCCTTGCCGATGTGACAAGTGGTGAATTCTGAATATGACCTCAAACCAGAACTGACAATGAATGTAAGTGAGTATCATGGAATACTTGGGGCACTCAAATTAGTAAAACGCCATGAGGGTCACAATGCGATTGTATGTAGGGGTTCACGGATTGAGATTGGTAAAGAGAACGGAGATTTACGATGTAATCAAACGTCGCTAGCCGCATGGCTTATTAAAGTGAAGGTAGCACTATCAGAATTCGATACAATTAGCTTAATTCACATCGCAAGGCGGTACAATCAACCAGCAGATTTTGCTGACTCATAAGGCGATGGTGGCTTTATCAGCTAGAACTATAGATACTGCAGAAGAAAAAGAAGACTTAAGATTGTTGAAAGCGATTCCCCACCTGTTATATCAAGATGCTGCATCGAGACTCGTTGTAATGGGGTACCACTACATAAGTGGTATTTTAATGCAAATATCCCAGTTTAATTTCATACTTGTTGTATGAAATTAAAATATTGGATTGTAAGTTATTACAAACCACCCTGAGAAACAGATTCAGATTCAAATATCGAATCTTAGAACAGATCTAATAATAAGAGTATTATTAGATCAGCTTAATATTACATGTTTGTATGATTAGTTAATATTTATTTATAGTGATTTACTCTAAACCACTCATAATATGTTCACCCTTAAACTTACCATATTGCAGCCGCATGCCTTGGATATATTCCTATATATATATCCGAGGAACTATTTAATTAATTAAAAAGTCCACCTTAAGTTTAATACTAATTAAACTATTGAGGAACGAATTACATTTGTTCCTAACTAATTCTACGTTTTCTCACTTTCAATTTACATAGTGTAAGCCTGTAACAGCTAGCCTGTTACACCTGGTAGCACTTTGTGGTCTGTCTTAACGACCACTTTTCGTTCCAATCCACTAGTTAACCAGCGGAACGAAGGTTTAAGAGCCACTCGACCGACATGTCGACGGTCAGCGATCGTGAACGCGAGCGTCAGCTCGCGCAAGACTTAGTGAAGAAGGCTTTCCGTCACTTTCCACAACGTAATGTGGATACTGTCGTGGGGATGATGCGGACCATGGGGACCGACATCATCACCATCCTCCGTGGTAAACATCGGAAAAAAGCATTAGAAATGGTAAACCGTTTCAAAAGGGTTTACATAGACCCCCAGGTGCGTTCCGCGGCAATATTGTCGCGGTCGCCACCTACAACTCCCACAGCGAGCGTTGAAGTAGTAAGGCG
Organism: Sclerospora graminicola; assembly: GCA_001887855.2. Taxonomy (NCBI): domain Eukaryota; phylum Oomycota; class Peronosporomycetes; order Peronosporales; family Peronosporaceae; genus Sclerospora; species Sclerospora graminicola. The sequence goes on from MIQA02023759.1 coordinate 9,187, forward strand.
CGGATACCACCCTTTACTGGCGAAGGGGGTGAGCCCCTTCGTAGATGGTTCACAGAGGTGGAAGATGCCATCTCTGCGCAAAAGATTGTGGACCCGCGTTTACAAGCTTATTTTGCCACAACATGCCTGGGCGGTCGTGCCAGAGCATGGGCAATGAGCCGCAGATTCATCAGTGGATTCCTGACTTATCAGGAATTAAAAGCTGAGCTAAAGCTCAACTTCGAAGCTCCAGAAATGGAACTAAGTTGCCAAGAAGAGTTCATGGAACTCCGGCGAGGTAAGCTGAGTCTTCAAGCTTACGCTCAGAAGATACAATACTTGTTATCAAAGGAGTATTGTATATGAGCCGGTGCCCCCTGCCATGCAGGTCACCGGCTACATGAAGGGACTGAATGACAGCCCCATCAAGCGGAGTCTTTACCGCAATCCGCCAAAGACTCTGAGGGATGCTATAGATCAAAGTATCCGAGAAGAATTTAGCATACGTTCAGCGTCAACGCATACTATATTTAATCGAAGGGATCAACAGCCTTTCGACTTTAACATGCCGCCTGTGCAGCATGTTAATCATTCTTCAAACAGACAAAGTTCACACTTTGTCTTTCACCCGCGCCAGAGCACGGGCGGGGAGGTTCAGAGCCAATGGACCTGTCGGTTGCATCCCGAGGCAACCGAAAAATAAGAAATTTCTTCGCTGCAATAGATGCGCGAAGATGAGCCATTACGCCCACAAGTGTATGGCGCCGCGGCCGGCGCCAAGCAGTCAGCGGGCTGGACAGTCCGCTGGTCGGCGACATCAACAGGGGCAACCTTCTGCTGATGCAAAAACGTCAACAACCAGTAGGGGCAGCTGCCCTACTGGACGGGTTATCTCACATGCCGACATCGGGCATGTGAGGATAATAGCCCCAGACGAGACTATCTCCTGTCAAAAGCTACAGAGTGAAGGGAAATCTCTCATCACCCTGAGGTTAAGCCACATGAAAACGTTGTCCCCATGCGCGCTTTGTTTTACACAGGAGCGTCAAACAATTTCGTTAGAACTGAGGTTCTAACGTCGTTGGATTTCGTGGAGATTGACACTCCACGAAGTATGTTGTCAGTCCAGTTAGCAACAGGTGCAACCATGACTATACCAAAGCGTGTGATTTGCACACGCTTCGAATTGGACGAACTGTCGTTCGAGGACGAATACATAGTCCTTGATCTTGACGACAAGTTCGATGTTATCTTGGGCATCCCTTGGATGTCCAACGATCGATGGGGTAAACCTGTCGATTGACTGCGGCGGACCCACAGATCCTGATCCCCAAGTGAGTAATCCGCCTGTATCTAACGATCCAACCGCTGCGTCAGACAGTCTGGTGGATAGCGATGGCCCCGCCAGCTCCGACCTGACACTATCAGCGGATGGTACACCCGCTGATAAGAGTCCAGTGGGACTTGCACACGCAATAGAAAAGTCGTTGCGCGTTGGTAACGTGTGCAACACGGGTGACAAGCACCCCCGTGTTGAATTAACCACACCTACGAGATCGTGGGTGTGGAGAATTTATCCACGGTGGGAAACACTCAGGGAGAGGCGAAGATACGAACGGATGAATAGTGCTTTCTCCGTGGTGAAGACGAAGAACTTCACGATAAGGTTTGTAAACACCATATCCCGTTCGATCTGTGAAGTTAAGCAACCGACCTCGTTTGGTGCAGTGGTTAAGGCCTTGCCCTCGGGACCGGGAAATTGCGGGTTCGAGTCCCACCGTGGACGAAAATCCAAAGTCGGATAGAGTCGGGGTCCAAAAGTGTAATGAAATGAGGCCCTTTTTGACATGGCTTACACCACCCTGTATAGGGTCAGGTTCTCTAAATATCATCTCTGTGAAGTTAAGCATCCTCAAGCTCGGGTAGTACTCGGGTGGGTGACCACCGGGGAAGTCCGGGTGCTGCCTTTTTTGATACATTTCTTTTGCGATACCACTGAGAGCGTCGTGAGCATGAAGAACCCTCGGTTGACTGTGGTCCACATATTGATGATGCCTTGCGCACGAGTGATAACGATAACCGTACCACAGAACAGACAATAGATCAGACGAGCGCGTCTGATCGTGTGGTTGATTCCGTGGAGACAATACACGTCTTGACGTAGGCAGAGACTGGATAAGCTACCCAGTCTCTAACACTCGACAATCCCCAAAACTTAGGTTCGAAGGTGATGGCTCTTCCAGCCTTGAGCTGGAAGAAGTTGGTGAAGAATTTGCACGATGATCAGATCGATCAGATCTGTGTCATCGTTGCAACAGCCGATGTTGTGGATATTCGTGAGCGATATACACACTGCAGGCAGATGACATTGGGAACGAGACCGTTCCCAATGAACCGTTCACAATGAGCCAAAGTTCAGCGCTTCGAAGCGCAGAGCTGGGAGTCGCTTGATGAACTAAAGTTCAGCGCTTTGAAGCGCAGAGCTGGGAGTCGCTTAAAGCGACTTCCCCATACTATGAGGTACTTTGGGAATACTCCCAGGAGAAGTACCTTGCGATCTCCCTATTGATAAGGGAATTAAGCACGAGATTGATCTCGTGCCTGGCACGAAGTACTGTGTCACGCGACAATGGCCATTGCCGCGTGACCAGGTCAAAGCAATCGACGAGTTCTTTGAAACTCGTCGTAAGGCGGGACATGTGCGGGAGTCAACCTCACCGCACCCCAGTCCCACCTTTTGCGCAAAGAAATTTACTGGTAGGTGGGGAATCGTTTATGCTTTTAACAAGCTGAACGCAGCCACGGTACCGGCACAGACGACGATACCGCGGAAGGATGTCATCATTGATGGCAGGGAGCACCGTCTTCAGTGCTCTCGATTTTAGGGATAGTTTCTACAAAATCCTTATGCGTGAAAATGATATACCTCTCACGGCAGTAAGCACCCCAAGCGATATGCTTTGGGAGTGGCTTGTGATGCTATAGGGGCTTCGAAATGCCCCTGCTACATTCAATCGATGCGTCACGCATCTATTGCGCCCGGTGCGAGAATTTGCACCAGCTATTTTGACGACGTGTTCATCCATAGTAAGGCTGAACATGGTAAGACTGATGTAGATGTTCAT
>MIQA02023760.1:0-14077 GCA_001887855.2 Sclerospora graminicola
TCAAGTCGTATACCGGCGGGTACCATAAAATCCATCCCCAATATCGCGTCCTGACCGGCTAGCCGGCCAACCCAAGCGTTAAAATAGTAGACTAGGGATCCTGCCAGGGTGATCTTCACACGTGATCGACCTTCCGTCATATATGAACTCTCACCAATCCCAACACATTCTTGCCTCTGGGTACTGTCTATACGACATCCCACCTTACGAGCAAAGGTGGAGTCGATGATCGAGACTTCCGCCCCAGAGTCAAATAAAATAGTGGCTTTTTCATTGTTGATCTTTCCATTAGCTTTCGCCTGTTTAAACCACTTGTCGGGAGAGTGATACTTCCAGTATCCTCGGGATTCACCGGGCAGTAGATCCAACTCCATGATCACGTCCGATCGTGAATATTCATCCACTCTGAGACTGTAGATCGGGCACCGATCGATGCAATTTGAATTAGAACATGTATTGTCGGTTATCTTCTTTTCCTCAAACTTATCTCCGCTACCGACATATGCATAAATGCAGAACATAGATCGCTAGGCTCGAACCAGATTCCAACCTGGCGAGCGATCTAGTTTAACATCTTCTCAACATCTGGTGGGAGCATACCAGCATGTTTAGTCGGCACATACCACTTGCGCATCAAATTAAAGAATTCTTCGATAGGGCAGGCGCCGGCGTCATGAAGCTTCCCACAGGTCTTGCACACGAAAAAACAGTGATCAAAAGGGTGACCTTTACGATCACATTTTCCACACGTAATTCTTTTCCAACAATCACGATCTCCATGTTTGGTCGACCCGCAATGCACACATTTCTTACGAGATCGGTCCTGATCAGGTTGAATACCACAAGGTTTCCGTCCGTCCACACCATTAGTCGATGATCTCGGGCGATACATTGGTTCCGTCGTAAATACATGACGGTACTGTTCCTCGTCCGAGCTCAGACCCGACTGACCACTTTCTTCTTCAGAGCTTGAACTGTCTGATTCCTTCGCGATCACGCGAATCGCTCTGGCTGGTCGGGCTGCCGGTATCTTGCCTTGATCAGGGTGTGGCTTGGACCGGTAACGGTTCGATCCTACCTCGACCTTGGGCTGTCGACTCTTGGCCCGCTGCAGCGTCCTCAGAGTCAGTTCCAGTTGTTCTGAGTCCTTTATACGGAGCAGGGTTAGCTGATCAGCCAGATCGCGATTATCCAGAGTCCCAATGAAGTGTTCGACATGTTCACGGGCTATGTCCGGGTGTCGAGGGTCCTTGATCGGCATTTTCGCGCGTAGACCAGCAACATTCAACCGATGTAAGTACTCGATCGGCGTCTCGTCGGATCCTTTCTTCATGTGGTAGTACTGTCTAGCGACAGACACCCCCGAGTTGCAATATTGTTCTTCAAACTCTTCACACAACCGAGGCCACTTCAGACGCACTTCACGACTTAGCTGTTTAAGCCAGTTCTTGGCCGGACCTTTCATTAGATCAGCGAAGATCAGGCATCTTTCAGCTTCCGGTGTCTTGTCCCTCAGAAAAGCTGACTTAGTCCGGCTTAACCAACCTCTGGCCTGATCGTCATCCATATCTTTGCCAGTGAAATCCTTTAATTCCGAGATCGCAGACATTCGTACTCGGGTGATCGTTCCTGATTCACTGTCAAATGCCTGCGCGGAGGCCATATTCGCTCTACGAGGCATCCAATGTCCAGATCATCTGGATCGAAATGTTGGCTGATCTCGCCCTCTGACTCCATGTCCACATTACTCCGCGGGGGTGATCGGTGAAATCGGTCCTGGTGATCGGCCTGGCATATCGAACGAACGATTCCGGCTGATCGGACTGATTCCATTTCCACATCCACGGGTCTCTTGACCGATTTCTCAGCAGACTGATTCATATTCGGTGCCGATCGCCATGGTTGTCCTTGTCCAGGTGCATACTGAGGCAATCCATATTGATCACCCGCAAATCGGTTCATCATTGTCGCGAACATGGCTTTTAATTGCTCTGGGACCTCCGGCATGTCGGTATGACCAGTGTTGGAGGTCGGACTAGTCTGTGGCACTTCCTGAGCGTCTTCGAAACTATCGTCCGATCCGACTCTACCAGGTTCAGGCTTTCTCTTCCTGTTCTGCGACTCGGTCTTGGGGTCGATCTGCTGGATCCCTTTCGGGCCCAACGTCATACGTGTGATCCCAACCGAGGAGTCGGTGGATGCTGCTCCAGATTGTGATGACGATTGATAGATCGACTCGATATCCATAGGGTACTCAACCAACTGTGATCTGTGCGAAGGATCCGCGATCGGCGACTGAACCACTGGGTTCGCCCCTAGTAACGAGGCAAGATGATCATACAGGGTGATCATAGATTCTCTGATCGTCTCTTGATCCAGATCGAATAGCATATTCGCATCGAAGGCACCAGTAGTGAAGCCAACCTCGTCGATCTGCGCCAAGAGGGTCCTGATCAGATCAAGTTGACTGCCTGTGATCACCGGCCGGGTCGCTCGACCTTCCAGCTTCCCGATGATCTTAGGCTTGATGATCTTCATCACTGGGTTGGTAACCAGGAACTTGTGAAACTCTCGAAGATAGAACAGTCGTTCCACATCTTGGACAGTGGTCTTCTCGGCTGGTTCGATCTTCTCTTCGTCTTCCTCGAAGATCTTCGGTTTAGGTTTCACATATTTTTTAGGTGGATCGCAATGATCCGCCCCCATATTTTTTCTGTCTTTTTCCATTTTCTTCTTATGCATAGGATCAAGGTTAACACCTCGATCCTTTCCTGGGTTATAGTCAACTTTACTATAACCCAGATCGGCCCCGATCGGGGCCATGTGGGGAGTTATTTCATCTTTAATCTCGACCTGGCACTCCACCAAACCAGGTCGATCATCGCTTCCTTTAGAAATGGACAGCATCGGAGGCGATACGCCTTCCTCCAATACACCCGAAAAAGTTTCCTCCACTTTGATTTTCACATCTTTTTCATCATCAAAGGAATCACGGTGATATCCCTGGTTCGAATCCGGGCACGCGCACCATTGTGGTGGAGCCGATTTCCAAATCCATGACCGAAGTCGTGGGTGGAATCCGGATACCCACTGGCCCGGACGACCAACTATCGGAGGGGGTACTCCGTCGATCCTGATCAGCATCGGAATCAGATGAATCACCATTGTGGTGACTGATCTGATCCTCCCGGTCATCTGGCCGGTCGTCATGCGCGTCAGGATCTATGTTTATCCTCATCTCACCTTGTGTACCCGTTGATCGGGGGTGGTTACACTCACTTAGGTGGACTCGGTGACGAAAACGATGATCTTGATCAGGTCGGAGGGGATGACCTTCTCGAGACGAGGGGTGTCCTCGGGTGGAAATCTTCACCGGAGAACGGGTTGGGGTCGACACTTATTCAGTATCTAGGCACTGATCAGGAAAGTTCGTCTGATCAGGCCAGCCAATGAGAGAGATATATAACGAAACCAAGAAAACGCGATCAATCCACGATCTTCCACAGTAATCCACAAACGTTATCTCCACAAAACCTTTACCAATATTATTAACGTGTTTCAAACACGTGCGCGTTGAGGGTGAGGTTCGATCACCTAAAACAAACCCGTCGGGGGCCTTCCGGTAAGCCAAAATGCGTCTAAGCGCGTCTTAACCGGGAATTAGTTGAGCAAGAGGGGACTAATCAACCCTGTGCTCCCAATGACCGCACACGTGGCGGAGCGACTCTTTGCTTTAGGGGGAAAATCTAAACCTGTTATTATATATGCAATGTCCTATACCTGTGTACCATACATCAACTCATGCCTGACCTTTACTTCGAACCTATTTACTTCGTCGCACGGTTGCGTAACACCCTCTCGCCCATCCTGGCTGCACCTTCAAGCTGATCTGTACCACTTCTGCCCTGATCACGACCCGACTCTTCAAAAGATCTTCAACCCATCCTGATCTTCAACAAACGACCTTGAAACCACTTGAGACCTGCTCTTCAGCACTTGTCCACTTCATATATAGTCCGACCAAACCGAGAACTCACTTGCCCTTGCTTATCAACGCTGATCAGAGGCTGATCGGCCCTGATCACGATCGCCATAATGATCGACCAAGTGATCAGGTGGTGATCAGGCTGATCAGCCCCTGATCACCTCGGGAACGCCCTGGGTCATCATCGTCACGACTCAATTCATCTTCCAAACCATACTTCCGATCTTAATACACCGTCATGACAACCATACCACACTGATCTCGGCTGATCAGGCCTGATCAGGCCTTGCCACATCATCTTCGGACCAACCAAAGGTTCACATCACTCATACAACCTGTTAATCCACCTGCCCGATCTTCATTCATCGTTTGATCTTCCTTCTCCGGGCATGACAAGCCGATCAGGCTGTAACTTTGTATCATAGCCAGCTTCCACCAATATACCGTTCAGAGATCGGCTGGTCACCTGTCCTTGGTATGCCATGTCAACAATCACTATTTCTTATTATATCCACGAGAACTCCACTTAGTGACTGTGACAACCATCGTGATCGTGATCTCCATCATTCTGCCAGTGCCTGGGACTGGGCTTAACGACCATATTTGGCTGATTCTTCCATGTCGTAAATATCCGTTGGCCACCACCTTTTCTTCTTGATCGTGATCGACCTTTTCCCACCCATGAACCGTCATATGTTGATGGGTGTTCCATCGTCACCAATCAACGGCCATGTGTGGTCCACTTCAGTCCCAATATTTCCCGATCGCTTCACCACATCACAGAGCGTGCGTTGAAGGCTACCTCGAACGGTGGCAGAATCAAGAACGAAACAGTCTAAACAGTTGTTAAATACAACGGTCGAAAGGGCAACGGCGTGAAGTCGAGGAACGTTGACTTCAGGGGAAAGTGTTTTCACTGTGATAAAGCAAGACATCAATTAGAAATATGGGATTTATTTTTATAATTTTTTAAATAGAAAATGGTATTTTGATAAAATTTATTATGAATTTATTAATCAAGACTGTCCAAGAAAGAGCAAAAGCGATGGCGATAAAAAGGCGGTTTTTGTCGTTGATGAAGATCCGTCAGCCGGGTGGTTGATTGAGTGGCGCAACATCGCAGCCATTGCGGATGGCAAGAAACTCCGAGTTGCTAATACAGGAACGGTTCATTTGCTGGTTATCAACGAAACGTATATTCAGATGTTGGAGGTGCTCCACATCTCTGACCTATACCGAAGGTTTTATTCGTTTGGAAAATTGGTCGAACACGGTAGGCAAGTGGAATTCAAACAAAAGTCTTGCGTAATTTCAGCGAACTCAAAGGCGATCGCGACTAAAAAAACGATATCTTGGACTGCGAGCAAGGGGAGGCTCGATTTTGGGAATATTCTGGGGTTAAAAGTGAGTGGGAGCTTTGCATGTTCGCTTGGGACACCCTGGAGATGATAGTTTGATCGCTTGTGACACCCTGGAGATGGTGGTTTGATCAAGACAAAGCGTGCCATGAATGGCATGCCGGCGGTCAAGCAAAGCACTGGAAAACAGTGCGGTGGATGTTAAAAGTGCAAACAAGCAGTTGATTCAATCCCGTCACGGTCGCGTACGAAGACATCACGCGTGCTGGAGCTCGTACATACGAATGTTTTGGGATCAATGAATACGCTCTTAAAGGGTGGTGTAAGATATGAGCTGACGTTCGTGGATGACGTTTCTCGTTATGTGGTAGCATATTTCATAAAGAGCAAGAGTGGGGTAGCCGCTAAGCTAAACGAACGCAAAGCATTCTACGAATACCAATTAGGTGAAAGTTTGAAATGCATACGATCGGGCAACGGACAAGAGTTTGTGAACAAGAGGTGGATGAGATCTGTGCTAGAAGTGGTAACATGCATCAGCGTACCGTGCCATGCAGCCCTCAACTGAACGGAGTAGCAGAGCGAATGAATCGCATAATAATGAAAAGGCACGAAGTATGCTGTATTACAAGAGAATTCCTACTGAGTGGTGGGCAGAAGCAGTTAGTACGGCGGTGTATCTTATCAACTGCTCTCTCAACATGTCAAATTTGGACGTCACGCTATACAAAGTAGGCTTTAAGTAAAAGCCGGAACTTGGACACTTACGTGTCTTTGGATCATATGCTTACGCTCATATTGATTACGCCAAGCGTGCAAACTTGACCTTAATGTGGTAAAGCGATCCGAAAAATGTTGAGAATAAGGTGGACCACACATGACCGTTGATTGGTGACGATGGAACACCCATCAAGATGAGACAGTTGATGGGGATCGCGTATACGACGAAAAGGTGGTGGACAACGGGCTTTCGTAATGTGAAGGGATAAGCCAAGTACCGTTACTACGCCCGGTCCCGGATACTAATGGAACGGCGAAGATCACAATCGCGATCGGGATAACGCGTGTTAAGTGGAGTTCACGTGGACGTATATGACGAGATCGGCTGAGACAAATTGGAGATACAGCAGCAATGGCGAAGCGACATATCAGAAACAGTTATCGGGTCGAGCTATGAACAGTGCAGATGTTGAAGTTGGATGTGATACGAAGTTCCGGCCCGATCGGCCGAGCCACCTAATTCTGCCCCAGAATACGAAGATCAAGTACAGAATAGAACGGGGTATGTGGAGTGGCGAGCCGTGCGAATAATACCAAGTTAAGGCAAGCGATGAGAGCCGATGGATCTGTCCAGGAATGATGTAAGAAGGCCCGATCAGGCCCGATCTGCTGAGTCGGTGCGATCTTGGTACCCCGACAGGGGATGAAGGTCGAGAATATGGTCGAGTGAGCAAGCAAAGTCGTTGTGATGGTAACCCGGAGGTGTTTCGAAGTGATCTGGGGCTGATCGCCCTGATCACTGCCCGATCACTCGGCCGATCGCTGTGCTGATCATGATTGGAGCTAATCGGCCCCAAACCGGCTTCCAGGTGTGAAGGTAGATGGAGTTTTCAGTTAAGCCGGGTTGGATATGAGGCGATCGGTGTCCAAGGGGCAGATCTCAAGCGTTTTCCAGGCTGTTTATCGAGAGATCAGGATGGTTGAAGATCGTCATAGAGTTTGACCATAATCGGGTCAGAAGTGGTACGGATCAGTTTGAAGGTGCAACAAAGATGGGTAAGGTCGTACTACGCAACTTTGCGACGAAGCGAATAGGATCGAATAATGAGGCAGACACATGAGTGGTGTACGGTACACTAGGTATAGGACATTGCATATATAATAACAGGTTTTGATTTTCCCCCTAAGCAAAGAGTCGCTCCGCCACGTGTCGCGGTCATTGGGAGCACAGGGTTAACTAGTCCCCTCTTGCTCAACTTAATTCCCGGTTAAGACGCGCTTAGACGCATTTTGGCTTACCGGAAGACCCCCGACGGGTTTGTTTAGGTGATCAAGCCTCACCGCCCACGCGCACGTGTTTGGAACACGTTATTAATATTGGAAAAGGTTTTGTGGAGATAACGTTTGTGGATTACTGTGGAAGATCGTGGTTTGATCGCGTTTTCTTGGTTTCTTGTTGTCTCTCACTCTCATTGGCTGGCCTGATCGGACGAAGTTTCCCGATCAGTGCCTAGATACTGATTAAGTATCGACCCCAACCCGTTCTCCGGTGAAGATTCCACCCAAGGACACCCCCAGTCTCGAGAAGGTCATCCCCTCCGACCTGATCAAGATCATCGTTTTTGTCACTGAGTCCACCTGAGTGAGTGTAACCACCCCCAATCAACGGGTACACAAGGTGAGATGAAGTTGAATATGGATCCTATCGCACATGACGACCGGTCGGATGACCGGGAAGATCAGATCAGTCACCATAATGGTGATTCATCTGATTCTGATGGCGATCAGGATCAACGGAGTACCCCCTCCGATAGTTGGTCGTCCGGGCCAGTGGGTATCCGGATTCCACCCAAGACTTCCGTCATGGATTTGGAAATCGGCTCCACCACACTAACAGATGAAGATGTTTTTTTTTGATATGCGGAAGGGTATCGTGTGTTTGGCTTGGAGAGCAACAAGATCAAGGTGATATTCTCAGTAAGACTTGACGAGTGTGAAGTGGACGGAATATACTCCACCACTTCATCAGAGCATGTGACAATCACGCATGTAACTAAGCTATCTGGCAACGCAATTGATCCCAACAATCCAAATCCGCCTACGCCGGGAAAAACCATGGAAGGCGTTGAGTATGATGCCCCGCACGTAGATTCGAATGAAGCTGAACCAGGGCGAGAAGCCATCATTACTCATCTGTCCTCGTCTTTCAGTCCATCAAGGACTGGCTTTGAGTTGGAACCATACCGCCCGCCTAATCGTGAATTGACGAAGACAGAATAGTGTTTCAACCTAGACCAGATCGAATGAGACGACCGCGCGAGCCCATACTTTTTCTAAACGATGGTTTGGGCAATGACGAAGAACAAAAGATGGAAGAAAATGACGATCGGCCAACTGCAAAGCGTGCGAGGATTTACGAGGAAGGACTTATAGCCGAAGCAGTACTGGCTTACGCTGCTAATGTTGGCGAGGCAGACGATGCCCCAACAACATATCAGCAAGCAATGAACAGCGATGATGCTAAAGAGTGTGTAAAGGCGATGAGCGCGGAACTCAAGGCTCACGCAGAAAATGATTCATGGACGTTAGTACCAAAGAGAATCGATGTTCGTCCAATTGGATGCCGATGGGTGTTTGCGAAAAAGCGCAATGAGCACGGACAGGTGACACGCTACAAGCCCGGCTTGTCGCAAAAGGATTTAAGCAGAAGTTTGGTATTGACTTCTTTGAGACGTACTCGCCAGTGGCAAACATGAATTCCATAAGGGTTGTGCTGTCAGTCATTGTTGCAAAGAGATACGTGACCGAGCAGCTAGATGCGGATACAGCGTTCCTAAATAGTGACCTTAAGGAACAGGTGTACATGGAGGTACCGACTGGAATATCCAACTCTGAAAATTTAATGTGCAAGCTAGACCAGGCAATTTACGGACTCAAACAGGCTTCGAGTGCATCGAACAAAACAATTCATGCTGTCTTCCTGCAAATGTGGTTTCGTAGCAGCGGAGCAGATCAATATATCTACGTCAAATGTAAAAACGGCAGCTATGTCTACGTGTGCCTATATGTTGACGATATGGCCATCGCTGCCAAGACAACCAAGGAGATTCATGAGGTGAAAGCGGCTCTGAAAGATTCTTTTAAGATGACGGATTTGGGAAATGTCAAATTTGTTCTTGGAATGGAGATCGACCACGACCAAAATTGCAGCACGCTCGTGATTCGGCAGACCCGGTAAAACAATAATGCAGGATATAACGGTAGAACCAAGCACGTTGGCATCCGTTACCACTTCAACCGAAAGAATGTGGCATGAGACATAATCATTGACAGGTACGTGTCAACGATGGGCCAGTTGGCGGACATGCTAACCAAGACTCTGGGAACCTGGAGACTCAAGTACTTGATGCATGCTAGTGGCATCGAACCCACGCGCGTATAGCATAAGTGGTGAGTGGGAGCTGTGATATAGTGCCGCATATTAAATACGACCAGCATTGTATACACGTAAGGAACCGGTTTGATATTGGTTGTGACGTCAGAAGCTTCTTGAACGTTCTTCAGAGTTCCATAAGAATGGTTGGCTTTGAGGGAGCAATAGGTTTGCGAACTTAAACTATTAAAATATATTTACTTTTCATTTTGCCGCCTACTATAAACATCTCCTCCTTAACAAAAAATAACAACTACGCGTACGGAGATAGAAACAATACAGTATGTGCTCCAACTTGCGATGGAACACGATGGGCTCAAACCCGAGGGTTGCGGGATGGGTTGTAGACTACTCGCAGGTTGTTTGGGTATTACTGAGATTTAGGTTGGGTTTGATGAGAATACACATTCCCAGAATAAGGGTAGTCTGTCGCAGAATGATTGAAAATCGGAATTTCGTTGTGTAATAAGCATTCTTGGTAGTGACAAACGTCACTAATAAGGGGTTAAATTTTGCTTAACTCCAGTCTTCTAATTGCCAAGATTGTACTGTGAACTCTACGCGCGTAAAGATGCTAGATGGACGAACAGGAGGGAATTTACTCGCTCAAGGCTTACCTAATAACGACCTCAGAGGTCAAAAGAATTGTGTCTGTAAGGTCATTGATAAAGGGAAAAATAGACAACACTGCTTTCTCAGCCAAGGCTCGTGACCAATCATGCATCGGTTAGTGGAATAGCCATTCACGGTGAGTTTGTTTTTCTTTCATTCTGAAATAGCTTTTTCGAGCATTATGGACGAAATGTGTTCAATCGCAGAATAGCTATTTGGGAATGTGGTGAAACAAAACGAGAAAATATATACCAGTGGCCCACATCTCGATGCTGATTGGTGGATTTCTCATGGATGGGCCGGTTGTAACCATTGACAAGTGGGACAAACTGGTTCAACGTTGGGATGATCCGGACTACCCCGCGCAGAGTACACGAGGTAATGACGGGCTATCGTGAAAACTTGGAGAAAAGTATGGGAGTTGCCGTTGTCGCACCATGTTTTAGAGAACAGTGGATCGGCCAAGTATCGTGACCAGACGAGAGTATCCAGATGCCGTACCGGGTTGATTTTAAAGTCGGACCGTTAAAGACATTTGTATCGGAGCATCGTTATTGATGATTTGGTATACGGGTTACGATGGAGCATGATTATTGGAGTTGATTATCAGTGACCTAAGTGGTTCAATTGACACGGGAGTGGGACTTTGTTGTACTGTAACTGACTAAAGGAGCCGGTTCACCCTTAAGACACGAAGATTAAGCGAATTAAAAAGCTCTTATGTATAAGACAGTGATCTACATGGGATATATCGGCCAAAGCAAGTTGCGAAGATCAACAAACCAGCCCTGATCGACACATAAAGGATCGGACTGAATCCGACCTCAAGAGAAAGACCGATCTCGAACCAATCTCTCAAGTTTAAAATATGTTGGAGGCAGAAGATAGGTTTGGACTAGCAAAGGAAGCTGATTCCTAGTTGTTCCAAGCTGATTCGAAGTGATTTTGAGGTGATTCAGAGCTGGTTCTAACCTGATCCCGAGGTGATCCTGAACTGGTCCGGGTCTGCCCTGATCAGCTTCCAGGTATTGAAGAATAGGGCATCTAGTCAAGGTCAATGCTGTTACAGTTTGCAGAACATACCAAGAGGCCGATTCTAAGCTGGTTTCGAGCTGATACTTGGAGATCGGGTTGATTAAAGGTCAGTCGAGAACCGGGTCCGGATCAGTTGAGGATCGGTCTAAAGTGGTACGGATCAGGTTGAAGAAGAGTTAAGGATTAGTCTATGGTTGTACCAGGACAACTTTGTGGCAAGATGGTCAAGACTGAAGTATGAGGTTGGTCACATATGTTGGTGTATGGTACATTAGGTATTAGATATTGCATACATATTACCAGGATTAAAGTTACACCTTAAGCAAAAGTCGCTCCGCCACGTGTCGCGGTCATTGGGAGCGCAGTGTTAACTAGGTCCCTGTAGCTCAGCTAACTCCCGGTTTGGATGCATATAGACGCATTTTGGTTTACCGAAAGTCCCCCGACGGGATTGTTTAAGGTTCTCAACCCTCACCCCAAACACGTGTTTGGAACACGTTTTATTAATTGAAAAGGTTTTGTGAGGATAACGTTTTGTATTTACTGTGGAAGATCGTTACTATATCGTGGTTTTTCGTGGTTTCTTGGTTATTTCCCGTTTATTAGTTGGTCAGGCCGGTTGAAGAATCTCGACCCGGCATTTGCGATACTGACACGTCGTATCACCCCTGATTTGTCCTCCGGTGAAGGGTTCCACCCGAGAACACCCCCCGTATCGAAATGATCACATCCTCCGACCTGATTCGGAACATTTCCTCATTTAGAGTCCACCTGAGTGAGTGTACCACCGAATACCAATGGGTACACAAGTTGAGATGAAGCTTTATATAGATTCTATCGTGCTTGACGACCGGTCAGAAGACCGGGAGGATCGGATCAGTCATCATAGTGATGATTCATCCGATCCTTACGCTGATCAGGATCAACGGAGTACCCCCTCCGATAATTGGTCGTCCGAGCCAGTGGGAATCCGACTTCCCCCCACAACTTCGGTTTTGGATTTGGAAAGGGGCTCCACCACAGGAATAGTCATCCTCGTCCATTGTTTTGGTAAGTTAATAGCTAATTGGGAATAGCCATCATCGTCCATTGTTATCTTCTTTTCTGGTAAGTTAGTTATATTCCACTGTGAGAACGTATGTCTGCACGAGATTGAGGTGGCATAGAAAGCTACCGCAAAGTTTGAAGTGCAAAAACTACAGTGTGGCTAAAGAATATAATGACTTATCGGGCTAATTGTGTGTTGCAGCATCGACTTTAACGATCGATTTCGATGACATCCTCAAGTCTGGGACAAGAACGATCATGACCGGTGCACTCTGCAAATTTGTTTTAAGATGTTGATATAGATTTGTCTACGCCCTAACAGGGTATTCGTTTTTTTCTCGTACTAGTAGCTTATGTGGTGAAGTGACTTGTGAATTAATTTATGGGCAGGTATGAAATACATCTGGCCGAGGGTGCCTTCTGATTGGCAGAAAATGCCGGCCAAGAGCGTAGATGCTGGATGGCATTTGCCAAGCGTATCCACCAGCGGCAGGATGGTGTCAGGCACGGAATCGAGCCAGATGGGTGTGATCAAGGTGTTTGTAACTGGGCTAGCAAGAGATGGGCCGTCCGGATCAGGTGGGCCGGATGACCGCAGATGCGGTCATCGAAATTATTAAAACTTGAAAAAATAAAAGTAAAACAGTTAATACTAAAAACAATTTTATAAAAATATTAAAAAGTAAAAATTAAATCTTATTTTTGATTAAATTCACATATTATATTCATCATTAAAATAAATTCTTATGAAAAGTTATTATTATATTAATAATGATAACTTTTCATAAGAATTTATTATTATTAATATAATAATAACTTTTCATAAGACTTTAGTAATGATTATTACCGAAGGATTATGAAAATCTTATGAAAAGTTATTGAAGGGCGGATTGTCTGGAAGGTGTATGTGCGAAGGGTCCTGAACGTAAGGCTGGGCTTCGTAAAAGAGGGATGAGGCGCCAGATGTGGACGCGGAGCTGCTAAGGAAAGGTTAACGCCAGCGGTCAAGTGAGCTTAGATGGATGGCTATCCAGGTCGAGCCGGATACTTGATGTGTGGTACACGAAGGAATATCCAGGCGAGCCGGCTAGTTTTGGTGTACAGTACACCAAAGAGCATCCGGTTGGAGCCGGATGGTTTTGGTGTGCACCAAACAAAAGAGATCCAGCTGACTGGGCTATTTCAGGTAAGACACATAACTATCCAGCCGGGCTATTTTGGGTAGGTAACACAAAACGGAGTAGGATAAAAATCAGTATACGTTTTGCTTTCTAAGACAAAAGTGGCTTTCATTGGTTCACAACAGAGGGCTAACAAGGCCCCCTCTTGCTGCTATTGGCTTGCCCGGGGAAGGTTAAAGTAGCCCACCGGAAGTCCCCTGACCGGGAGTCGCCGCGTCGCGTATACTCAACTCAAGTCGCCCGTGTTTTGAACACGGTTTTATGTCTATTGGAAAGTTTGGTAACGTTTTGGTCTACTGTGGAAGATTGTGGAGTTGCATTTGGATTCCCTATTACATACACGACTGGATTTACCCCTTTATTATCTTTGGTTTAGCTGGCCGATCGATTATTCTCGGTCCAGCCGTCGCAGTATAAAAACTTCAAGTATATTGCCAATGCTGCTCCCAGTGAAGATTTCCACCCAGGAGCTACCCCTAGTCCTAACCCTCGTTTCCCTATTCGACGGACTTTTAACTTTTCACCCTAGGGTCCATCAAGAGAGCGCAACCGCCAGTGCTGACGGGTACACAAGGTGAGCTTTTCGAACATGGATCATCCAAGTCGTCACGACCAAGGTGATGGGAGTGACCGATCCAGCCGGCTGGATGCCGGATCGGATCAAGACCTGGATGGACGGAGTACCCCCTCTGGCAGTCAGTCATCT
>MIQA02023762.1:0-16879 GCA_001887855.2 Sclerospora graminicola
CACTTGCAGATCGTCAATAGTAACCGCTGGTGGGCAGGGGGTTACCTCAGGTAGCACCGCCATCTGATCCCCCATGCCTTCAACATATAGCTCGCCCACTTCATGAATGCAGACTTGATCAGCTCCGACTAATTTGGGATCCTGATCGGCCGGCTGGACCGATCCGCCTTCGGCTATTTCTGAATTCTGATCAGCCGGCGGCTAGATCCGAATTCCGATAGGCCCGGGTCAATCCGCCTTCGGCTATTTCCGAACTCCGATCGGCCGGCTGGGTCGATCCGCCTTCGGCTATTTCCGAATCCAGATCGGCCGGCTGGGTCGATCCCCTTCGACTATTTCGAATACTGATCGGCCGACTGGGTCGATCCAACTTCACCTCGGTCATCAAACCATCCGCCATCGGGGGTGACCGCATATGTAACTCTGCTTCGTCCTTTCTCCCGATTCCGTCGTTCGTCCGTCTTCCTCGGGGTGGACAAAACCAGTTCAGCGATCGGGGCATAGTCTCGGCCAATACGTTCAGCCGGATCCGGCGACGGCCGGCTCCGCGTCAATATCTTAGAAGGGGTCCGGTACTCGGGTTTAGCCACCATCGGCGTCTGGTCCTCTTCCAATTCTTCCTCTTCGCTGACCAAATCGGTGGTTGCCTGGCCAGGTTTTGCCACTCGATATAGCGTCTTGAGCCAATAGTGACATAACCCGGCCGGCGGGGCACCTTGTCCTCGGCCAGCCACATTCCAAGGATCACGTCCTCATGCAAGGTGAGGGGCCGTTCCGAGATGTTGGTCACACTTATAGAATTGAGATGACCACCCCCCTTAACAAACGAGGGTACCCAACACTCGCCCCTTGTCAGCCATAACTTACGCCGCCTGTCGTGTGGTCGTACCATTACTTCCACCGCTTTTCCCACTGGCACCGTTACAAACTGACCTAACTTGAGGAACTGGACGTGGGCACCATATAAGGGCCGCCGGCCGGCCAGCTGGATCTGTACCTCATCCGGCAACGTCAATGTTCCATGCGATAAATCCAATCGTATGCCGGCTGGGACCATAAAGTCCATACCCAGAATTGCATCCTGCCCAGCCAGCTTGCCTACCCAGGCGGTAAAGTAATACACCAAAGACCCAGCCAACGTAATCTTAACTCTTGTCCTTCCTTGGGTCATGTATGAACTTTCTCCAATGCCGATACACTCCTGCCGCTTCGTCTCGTCTATTTCACACCCCACCTTACGAGCAAAGGTGGTGTCAACGATAGACACTTCTGCGCCAGAGTCGAACAGCATGGTAGCCTTCTGGTTATTGATTTTGCCATCCGCCTTGGCCTGCTTGAACCATTTATCCGGCGAATGATATTTCCAATAACCTCGCGACTCGCCGGGTAACAGATTCAATTCCATACGCACTTCAGACCGAGAATACTCATCCGTCCGTATACTGCTCACCAGGAAGGGGTCAGCCGTGCTGCCCGGGGACCGGATGACGTAATCGTCAAACTTACATGTATTGTCGGTTACGCTTTGCTTTTCTTCTTGATTATCCTCCTTACCGACACATGCATAGATACTAACACTAGACCGCCCGGCTCGACCCAAGATTCCAACCTGGCGAGCGATCTAGTTTAACATCTTTTCCACCCCTGGCGGCAACATTCCAGCATGCTTGGCCGGGACATACCCCTACTTCATCTGGTTGTAGAACTCTTCGATAGGGCACAGTCCAGCCTCGTGCACTTCCCCGCAAATCTTGCAGGTGAACAGACAGTGTTCCGCGGGATGTCCCTACCTTTCGCACTTCTTGCAGGTCAGCCGCTTCCACCAGCTTCGGTCGTCATGCTTGATGGACCCACAGTGGGTAAATTTGCGTCTGGGGTAATCCTGGTCAGTTCGAGCCGGAAAACACTTCTGCTGGCTGGACCCAGCTGGCAGCCTGGATTGCTGACTCGCTTCCGCCGAGAACAGGTACCGGTACTGCTCCTTCACCGACCTCGGTTGGTGCAGTGGTTAAGGCCCTGTCCCCGGGGCCGGGAGATTGCGGGTTCGAGTTCCACTAGGGACGAAAATCCAAAGTCGAACCAACTTGGTTGGGTTGTAAGTATAATGAGACGCATTCAACCAGTACTGCTCCTCCTCAGATTCGCCCCAAACCGCTGGTACTCCTCTTCCGAACTAGTCGCATCCGACTCTCCGTCGACCATGCGAACGGCTCGGGCCGTCCTGATGGATGGCGGCCGGCTTCCTTGACCCGGGTTAAAACATGACTTGTATATGCCTGCTCCAACTGCTGCCTTGGGGCCTCGCTTTTTCGCTCGTTGATAAGTACGCAGCGTCGGCTCCAGTTCCGTGGTATTCTTTAATCGCAGTAACGCCAGCTGGTCCGCCAGCTCCCGATCGTCCAACGTGCTAATGAAATGCTCAACATGTTCCCGGGCAGCTTCCGACCGGCTGGCATCTTCTATAACCGGTATGTTCGCCCTCATGCCAGCGACATTTCGACGATGGAGGTATTCCAGAGGGTCTCGTCTAGCCGCTTCTTGGTGTGTAAATACTGGCGCGCTACCGACATTCCCGATCCGCAGTATTGCTCTCCAAAAGCTTCAACCAGTTCCCTCCAATCGTCTTGGACATTCCGGATGAGTTGCTGGATCCAGTTTTTAGCCGGCTCTTCATCAAGTCTCAGAAGATCAGGCACTTCTCATAGTCTGGCGTACGGTCTCTGAAGAATGCTGATTTCTTCTTGCTCAACCATCCTCGGGCTTGGTCGTCATCCATGTCCCGTCCAGTGAAATCCTTCAACTCGGACGTGGCTGACATCCGCACCTTGGTAATCATCACCCCTGAGTCCAGATCAAACGCTTGAGTTGAGGCCACATTGGCTCGGCGAGCCATCCCCAGATCCAGGTCATCCAGATCATAGTGGCACCGGGCCGACTTGACGGATTCCATATCCACGTCGTTGAGAGACAGCTTCCTATTCGTCGGCCGTCCCGATCGGCGACTTGCCCGGCGGCTTGGTGGGACGGCACGGGGTTCACTCTGCCTGGACTGCACGGACTCCATGTCTTCATCGATCGGCTCCCTCGCATAGTACTGGGCTGGCTCGGGCGCCCGAGTCCCACGACGAGCCGGCTGGTCCGGTGACCCCGGACTGTCGCGGCTGGCATCGAGCCGACGATGTTCTTCCAAGTATCGCTCCATCATCGCCGAGAACATGTTTTGTAGGTGATCCGGGACCTGAGGGGCGACTTGAGGGGCGGCCGGGCTGCCAGATTGACATTCCTTCTTGATCTGCCCATCCGCGTCTTCGTCTTCCTCCTTCGGTTCTGGATCCGCCGTCGCCGTCCGCCAGGCCTGTACGCTGTACTGGCCGGCGTTCTTCCGCTCGGGCGTACCCGGATCCTCACGTCCTCCAAGCCTCATGGCCGTCGCCACACGCGCTGCTCCCCTTGGGCCAAGCGTCATGCGGGTGATACCCACCGATGAATCAGATGAGTCCGCTTCCGAAGGGGCAGACTCGTACTGCGAAGAGCCTGAGTGTATCCCGGCCGGTTTGCTTGTTGCCGGCGGCGTGGACGGCGCCACTCCAGTCGTCGCTGTCATCTTCTTCGACGGCGGCGAGCAACCCACTAGCGGTACCAAGTGGTCGTGCAGGGCGCTGGACGCCTCCTTCAACTTGTCCATCTTCAGATCAAACAACTCGTTCGGATCAAACACACCGGTGTTAATGCCGGCTTGTTTGAGTTGGTCGAATAGTCCTCTAATAAGGGACATGTGGCCGTCTGAGAGAGTTGGGGGAGAGACGGGACCTTTCAATCCGCCTATGATTTTCGGACGTGTTATTTTAAGCACCTTATCCGTCCGCAAGAACTGCCCCAACTCGTGAAGATGGAAAGCACGCTCCAAATCTATATCCGTCTATAGGCCGTCCTGCTTCTCTTCTTCCTCTTCGAAACGCGGTTTATCTTTGTGGGTCGGATAATCCAATTCCTGCCAATCCGGTCTCTTTAGGGGTAGGGGGGCCAGATCGCGACTTGGTCCCGATCCGGCCGGCTTCCCACTCCGGTCGTATCCGACTTCCGCTTTTTCTTCCTTAATTTTTTCTTTTATATCCATAATATGCATTTGTTCGTTAGGATCATGGTCGGAACCATGATCCTTCCTCGGACTATGGCGACTTGCACCATAGTCCGATCCGGCTCCAGCTGGGGCATAGTGGCCGGCACTATAGTGACTAGTACCGTAATCCGGCCCAGCCGGAGCCTCCAGGGGGGTAACTTCTTCTTTATTGCCCACCTCGAACTCCCCCAATCCGAGTCGACCATCGCATCCTTTCATCTTCAGCATCATTGGGGGCGATATACTTTCCCCCAATGCACCCGACACAACGTCTTCAACCAATTTGACAGGTTTAGGTCTTTCGCCCACTAGGGACTCGCGGTGATATCCAGGGTCATCAAGAGATCCGGGCACGCGCACCATTGCGGAGTAGTCGCTCTCAGAAATTCCTTCTCAGATTCGAACACTCACGGGGGCCCCAAATGACTGACCGCGGAAGGGGTACTCCGTCCATCCGGGTCTTGATCCGATCCGGCATCCAGCCGGCTGGATCGGTCACTTCCATCACCTTGGTTGTGACGACTTGGATGATCCATGTTCGAAAAGCTCACATTGTGTACCCGTCAGCACTGGCGGTTGCGCTCTCTTAATGGAGCTAGGGCGAAAAGTTAAAAGTCCGTCGAATAGGTAGACGAAGGTTAGGACTAGGGGTATCTCCTGGGTGGATATCTTCACCGGGGAACAGGATTGGCAATATACTTGAAGTTTGTATACTGCGATGGCTGGACCGAGAATACTCGATAGGCCAGCTAAACCAATGATAATAAAGGGGTAAACCCTGTTGTGTACGTAATAGGGAATCCAAATAAAACTCCACAATCTACCACAGAAGGCCAAAACGTTACCACACTTTCCAATAGAGATATACCGTGCTTAAAACACGGGCGACTTGAGGTGAGTATACACGACGCAGCGACTCCCGGTCAGGGGACTTCCGGTGGGTTACTTTAACCTTCCCCGGGCAAACCAGTAGCGGCAAGATGGGACCTTGTTAGCCCTCTGTTGTGAACCAATGAAAGCGACTTGTGTCTAAGAAAGCGAAACGTATACTGATTTTTATCCCTATATCGAAAACAACCTTTTTTGTAACCTACCCCAAATAGACCGGCTGGATAGTCATGTGTCCCACCTGAAATAGCCCAGTCAGATGTTCTTTGGTGTACTCTACACCAGAACCCGCCGGCTCCAGCCGGATGCTCTTTTGTGTACTGTACACCAGAACCAGCCGGATGTTGTTTGGTGTACTGTACACCAGAAACAGCCAGCTCCAACTGGATGCTCTTTGGTGTACTGTAGATCAGAACAAGCCGGCTCCAGCTGGATACTCCTTCGTGCGCCGTACACCAGATATCGAGCTGCCATCCAGCTCTACCGGGATACTCCTTCATGTACCACACACCAAATATCCGGCTCGACCTGGATGGCCATCCATCTAAGCCCACTTGACCGCTGGCATTAACTCTTTCTTAGCAGCCCTGCGTCCTCCTCTGGCGTCTCATCAGTCTTCCACAAAGCCCCAGCCTTCTTCAGGATCCTTCGCACGTACATCTTTCAGATAATTCGCCCTTCGGTTATCCACCATTGGCGGTCATCCGGCCCGCCTGTTCCGGGCGGCCAATCTCTGGCTAGCCTAATTACAAGCCTTTTGATCACGCCCATTTGGCTCGATTCCGTGCCTGGCACCATCCTGCCGCTAGAGAATACACCCGGCAGCTACCAGCCCACGTCCCATGGTGGCCGGTCCGGGCAGCTGACTAGGACCAACATTCCACCAATCAGGTGGATACATTCACTTATCATTAGCCCGTTAATTTTCAAGTCACTTCACCACACTTCTCATAGGATGGCCTACTTCTCCGAGTACTGCATCGCCACCGTCGCGGCTCGATCGCTAGCGAATCAAGTCATACGAAAAGCACCGAGCCGGAATCAAAACCGGTAAAACATGTGGAAATATTAAGTGAAAGTACCACTACTGGACATAAAAATGCCACCGAACCGTAATCAGAACCAGTATTACCGGTGGATGAATCAAGTGACAGTCCCATGGTGGGACAAGATAACAAGGTTGTCGAAGATCAAAAACACGTCGTCGACCAGCAGATGCCATTAAAAATAGTTTAAGTACCACTCGACTTTACGTTAGAGGATATGGTACTTACACTTAAAACCGGAATGGAACAGAATAGGCAGGCGAAGTCACGGCTTCGGGCATGGATCGACCTGATGCAAAACCTGCTCGAAAAAGTCTACGTCAAAGTAAAGGGACCAGCATCGCGGTTGTCACCAATAGCGCAAATACTCCCTAAACTGAAGGCCAAGGAAAGTGAGAAATTATTGGATTTGTTTGAAACAACGGTGATTGTCAACAACCAAGATTGGAATTTATGGAGAAACCGTATTGTGGCAGCGGCTTTAACGGTAGAACGTTCGAGTCAAACTTTGGAAGGGCTCCTTCAGAAGATGTTAGGACAGGACGCAATCCATAATGCAGGGAAGGAACCGGTACCTTTATCAGGATGGGCAGCAAAGGTTAAGAGTGCATCTGGTAATTCGACCAAAATGACTGAGGTAGAGAAACCCTTCTTGTTTAAGAAGGGTAAATATGACCCGATGGAAATTGTGGCTTGGAGAAGATTATGTGAACAGGATTGCGGTAAATATGCGCCGAGTCAATGCCGTAAAGGTACTGATAAAGAATGGAAAATTGTCCAAGGTTTGGTAGAAGGATCTATTTTGACCAAACAACTACCGCAATTTATCAGGAGAATCATGACCCAGGAAGACCAACTACGCCTTGTACAAACTATACGGGCTCAAGTTGAAGGTTGCTTAACGTTGGATGTTAAAGGGGAGAGCCCCATCAAAGAAGCTTTCCTGAGTACTCAAAGCATCCAGGAAAGTAACAGCTATTACCCGTTCAACAGGGACAAAAGAATTATGGGCGTTGATCACACATGTTCAAATGATCAGCTATAACCAAGCCAATCACTCTCTTTATTTTTTACATTTTTTAACCAGAGAAAGCGCAGAAAATTTGTTGAGGTCACGGTGGCACTTGGTGCCTGGGTCTGGGTGGGGGGGGGGGGTCCGGGGCCTGGGCCCTGGACTTTCGTCATCTCTTTTACGCACTTAGTAAGCTTACTTTTTCCGATCCTCCCCCAACTGTTGTTGGGTGAGGGCTTGGTGGCAAAATCAAAACTACACCTTTTCCCGGTCAAAGTTGGACTAGTTTCGAACCAAAGTTGGATTTTTAGGTCTTGGAAAAATGAGGTTTCATGCAATGTCGGATTCTTCAACAAGCAAAGTTGGATTATTTTACGTACTTATACAACATTTTTAGATGCGCCGTGCCTACAAAAGAGCCAAAGACAACTGCGACTCATTTTCCGGAGGGTTAAATCGCGTATTGACCGAGGTCATCGCGTAATTTTTCTCTTCTGCCTCAAATTGCTCCTCTCTACTCACTTCACCATTGTGCACGTAGGTGGAGCTCCCTAACTTTTTCGGGATGCGTATTCGACAATGCACTCACTAGCAAGCTTCTTAGAGATGCGCATGGGGTTGCAGCATAGTCGCGACGGCAAAAAAAACCGAAGTGTAGTACCTTCGCGATCTTCACCCATGCGCCGCGGCGCTAATCTCATAGATAGCTGCATTGGCGTGAAACGCAATTGTTGGCATAAGTAATGCACGAGCCTCGTGCCTTCGGGTAGATCCAGCGACCCTTCCATGAAGCACTCGAACATCGTGGTGACAAACTCTTCTTCTTTAAGGGACTCGAAACCTGTACGAATGATTGTGGGCTTTCCGTGTACAGGCCTTGGTTTCCTTTTGCGGTCGTGATGCGTTATGTTGCGGTGAGAAACGAAGATCATCATCATCTTTTGCACCTTCATAAAGCTTAAAACGTTCACGCTGCTGTTGACTATGACCTACAATCTCGTCGCCGTAGTGACCGCCGTTCTATGATCCGGAGTTAAAGTTGGCAACCCGCACTTCCTCTGAGACCTGCTCAATATTCTGGCGCTGCTCTTTACTCGGAGGAGGGTCGGCTCTAACAAATACCGAGGCCCCAACTTTCTTTGGAATCCTTCGACCTGCCAACGATCCTGTGCCTAACTTCATCGAAACACGACGACGGTTGCAGCGCAATTTGTCAGCAACAAATTTGCGGAGCGTCATGCCCTCTGGTAAGTCCAGTAGCCCTTCAAGGAAATATTTCACAAGTGCCGCAGCGTACTTTTCCTCAGCAGCAGACCATGGAAATCTGTGTACACGCCTGTAAATCCCACTGACGGCTATCCTGCAGGCATAACGCGTCTATAAATATTGTACACAGTTATATCCACTAAGTACGCAAAATAATCCAACTTTGCTTGTTAAAGAATCCGACATTGCAGGAAACCTCATTTTTCCAAGACTTAAAAATCCAACTTTGGGTCGAAACTAGTCCAACTTTGACCGGTAAAAGGTGTATTTTGTTATCTATTGATGATAATAAACCATAGTCCACAGTATGGCCGGTATAATAAACCATAGTCCACAGTATAGCCGGTGTATTACCGTAAACGTCGAATCAAGTGGGACAGTTTGTTCAAATCAAAAAGAATATTTTAGGTTTACCGGGGTTGTGTGGTAATCATGACCTCCGTCCTTATAAGTAGTAATAAGCAAATCTCTCCATTGATGTGAAAGTGGAATGTCAACAATACAGATTGTCGAGTCCCGTTTGAACCGTGTCTTACTTGATCATAATTTTATGGTAATTTTGTATATTAATACTGTATTATACACTGGTTGTATAGTACGGATCTATAACGACCACTTACCGCGTTCCAAACAAACTGGATTTCTTCGATATCTGTAAAAATGAGCATCCCAAACAAATCGTTTTACAAATGCATCGAGGTCGATCTAATTGGTTAAAATTTGGATGGGTAATGCAGCTCTGACTTTTTTTTACCAGAAACAAAGCACAAGCCCTGCCATGATCTACGCCCCCTTAGTTCTAGTTTCAGTGCTTGTCTCAGCACGCTCTAGTGCTCAGTTGATTCCAAACGTAAGTGAACCTAATCCTGCTGCAGATCAACGTCCTCCAGTTGACACCAGTCAAAAGCTTCGTGGTCACGCTCATGAGACGGAAAACGGGATGAGGAAAGAGTAGGACCATCGCCCATCTTGATCCCCAATGGTTACCTTCATTTTTAAGAAAAGGAGAGAGCAGTGCCGATCCTCTCGCTCCCAGTCTCAAATCATCCATACCGTCATTGACGCAAGACAAGATCGTCGCCGAGCCTCTATCGTCAAATGTGCCAAACAAGGATCTGTCCCACCTCAAAAAAAACAACGAAGAATTGATACGCCGGATGGAATTGCTAGGTATCAACCTCGATGAAGTTATTGCTGCTGTACAAACGTTACATACCAGAGGAGTGTTTTCAAAAAACAAGTTCAGCGAGTACAGTCTCACTTTGATGGCTATCGGAAGCGTATACTTCAAAATTTTCGAAAGTTCCAGCAACGAAATAAACAAGATGCCAATAAACATGCTTAAAACCGTATTTGGCGAGTATGCAGTTTCTCCAGAATTCAGAGGTTGGATAGCTAACCACTTGGGTTCTCATGTCTCAATTCAAAAAGTGTATGGAAAAATTCGCTGGCTAGTAGATTTTGGAGGCTTAAAGAAGTGTGATAAGCAGGACCTGGCTGATATGGCTTTTGGGAGCGAGTTCTTTATAGTCAACGAAATCGATCTAAGCTTGCTCCTGCCTAGATGCGAGACCCTTTTCAAGACCAAACATCGGTAATACACCAGATCAATCTAGATGACGTCGACCCCAAAGTTAAACATAAGCTGCGTGCTTTTGCCGAGGACCCAGACTCTTTCGACTATAGCGTAGAAGAGTTACTAAGAAGAGCAAAAGACGCGGTTTTGGAGGACGAGCTAACTCATCTCAAAAGCAACGAAGCGTTCACTCAACGGATGGAAACGTTGGGTATCAACATTGACGATGCTAAAGCTGATGTGCGAATGTTGCGAACTACCGTTAAAGGAGAAATTTCACAGTATAATGATTACAGTCTCACTTTGATGATTCTCGGAAGCAGTTTTTTCAACAATATCAAAGTTCCCAGCTCCAAGATTATGCCGGTCACACGAAGTAGACTTGGCTATAACAAGAACAGGTATGTAAAGTCCAAGGAATTCAAAGATTGGACGGATGACCGTAAGCGTTCTGGTGTTGCCATGAAAAATGTGAATGGGAAGATACTCTGGTTAGTCGACGAGGCAGGCTTGAAAATAAAGGATGAGGAGCTCGCTGAAATGGCTTATGGAAGCGAATACTTTCGACAGAAAAACATCGATCTCGACAGTATATGGTCCAATTATCTAAATAAACTACTGAAGGAGCGAGGCGGTAATAGTAAAGAGGTTAGTGAAAAGCGGGAAACAAAAATTACACAGGACTCAAACTCATTCATCGGCAACAATGCAGAACTACTGGAAGGAAAAGAGAAGGACGCGTTGCTCGGTGCCGAAATGGATGAAAATCCACGTCAAAAGAAGAAAAGTCGCCTAAACTAAAACAATACCGGTATTTGTTCGACTAGTGCTTACGACAATGCTGCATTCTTCTGTCGATTGATGCGAAGAAACCACTTTTTGGATCCCTCAAGATTACTTGAGAGGATTTCACAAGTTTTCGGCGAAAGTTTATCGGTGGTTACATTACCATGGGCGTAGATAAACACAGTACGAGTGGGTAGATTGCTAAACCTTACGTGTAGGTTGTGTGGCTACTTACCCAATCTCTCCTTGGAATTGATTATAATGATAGATTGGAGCTTTTCTTTTTTTTCACCATCGGGCTGTAATGGTCACTTTTTAAGTTCAGGGTATACTAGACGCAGATGGTATACTGTCATCTAATATAGCGTACGTGACCGCCATCGAGGAGCACTGTGCTACTTCAAGTACAATATACTGTAAAACCTGTATTAGAACCCCACTGGGGTTATCACTATAACCCCACCCAGACGTGGGGTTATATTTGAGGGTGGGGGCTATTTGAGAAAAAAAGAAAGTCGCAGGAATACGGTAGGTACCTACCTACTTTAATTAAAACGAAACTCACACAGAAAAAAATTACAACGATAGCAGGATGACTTACCAAACGAAGCTTCTATACTGGCTCACCGTGAATGCTTCTTCATGCGCCTATCCTATGGCATGTGTCGGTGCACAAGCGGAGACTTTAGATTCCCCAACGAACATCTCGTATCACACCAATGGAGTTGCTCAGGAAGACGGAGAGACAAACCAAACGTGTAGTTTGACTGGCATACCACAGATACAGTTGACAAACGCGATGAAGAGCGACTGTCCTTTGCTAGAAAAGCGGTGATTGAAGGTGAGACCGAGACTGTGCTGGTCGTTTCAAGGAAAGCAACTAGACTGTAGACTTGAAAGGTTCGAGGGCTACCTAGATTTTCCCTTTTTTTAGATGGCGTCCCTATTATATCACTATTGCCGACATAATTGCTAGTCGCATCCCTTCCTTCATCCGAAGTCACATACATGTAGTCATTTGCATAATGCGTGCCCAAGTATTGTGACACGTAATGTCAAAGTAGTAGCCTTTCTTCTTCGGATGGCTAAGCTTACTGATGCGCTGAATTAGTCGTAAAGAAATGGAATTACTCCCACCAAGCCGAATTGGACCACATAAAGACTGAAACAAATAATACAATACGAACGGAGTGGAATATACATCGTTCCTCTCTGGATAAATGAACGGACTTTCCTCTTATCGTTGTAGCACGTGTCATAGTTCGTCGACAAATTTACAGTCTGTCGCTTTTGAAGCTATTTCTCCATTATCAACATATAACGGAGAAATAGATGGTTAAAAGCAGCAAACTGTAAATCGTGTCTTCGGGATTGTCGTTCGGGAACTGCATTACGCATTCACAATGACTTCGGACTTGGCATATCTACGGCACAGCTGCAGCTATTTGGCCAGTGCTTGCAGTTCTCGTCGAGATGCGCTCTAAAGTGCTTTCAAAGTTTCGCCATTCTTGACCTACGTAATTACGAAATAATTGCGCGCGCTTTGCTCGCTGCCAGTCATACGCAATACCGGTATTATTCTTGTGTTGTTGAAGTCTATTTAGTACAATTAACTATAGCCAGACTGAGGTACACGTAACAAAAGTGATGTATTGTATATGTAACAAAACTGAGGTACACGTAAAAAAGGGGATGTACACCTATAATTTCCGTACTGTTAAAGTGGATGGGGTTCTATTTGAGGGATGGGGTTGTAGTTTTAACCCCAGCTGTACCCTGGGGTTCTGTTCGAGGGGGGGGGTTCAAATCGAGGGATGGGGTTCTAATACAGGTTTTACAGTAGTACAGTATTAGACCCAATTTGCAATAGTAATTATCCTATTTGGGAACAGTATTTTTGGACAAAGAGACTTGATATTCCTAATAATAATAAATGTAGTCTATTTAGTCTTAACTATTAGCTACTATAAAGTTATGAACTCTGGCTTTTAGCTTGGGCTCAGGGTGACCATTCGTAGAGTCAGGTGGGGTTGCTGGAAGTCTAAACACTGTACTGGACGGTGGCGCTGTATAGATGTTGTAGAAGCACTGAAGACATAGAAGAAACCGAATACCATCTTCCCGGTAGCTTGGAGTTCTTCTCTCGTATTCCGCGACAGCCAAAAACTGATTTTTACAATGATACCATATGTAATCCACGTGATCCCATTGCGAGTGTGTCCGACCTTCGAAGATGGTCCTGTTCCGCAGTTGCCACATCCCCACATGGGCTATACTGCAGATCCTCCACCAAACTCGTTGAAATAGGCCTTGGTACGAATAAATGTTCATTCCGCACATGTTCATCATCGCCTTGTCTAAAAACTGAGTGTTCACAGGCGCTGTCCGCTTCACTATGGCAAATTGATACTTGTGTATCTCGTCCGTTGGAATTGTCGTTCCCGTCCATTGTTGAATTAGACGTTTCCAAAAGGTCTGTGCTCGGGTGTAGCTCCACATGATATGCTCGACGTCGGTCTTCTTGCTGTTACAAACTTCATCGAGTATACATGGGTGAGTACCTGTATTCTGAACACAGAAAGTATTTAGCTGTAATGTAGTTAGAGGATAAAGAACACACACTTGATAATCCGACAGTATGTGATTGTGTTGCCAGATCTGCTCCGGGGATTGGTCCTGAAGTGTGCTCCACCACTGATCCCGGCCATTTTTACGTTCCCATTTTGCTATAACCGGCAAGAGATTGTTGGCCATTGAAAATGCATTCGTTTACTGTACTTTCGTGGAAAAGCTGGTATTCTCCATATGGAGCGTAAACCTTCATCTAATGCCCATGGAAAACCATCTAAGTCGGGATGCGGCTTGCACACCACATATTTATTGTTTACCGAAATCCTCTCAACAACAGCTGGATCTGTCGATGAGCAAACCTTCCAATAAATTCCATCTTCTAGCTGCTGGAGTTGCGTTGTGTGAGCCGACTCATTGTGGATACCGTCTACCAGTCCCGCTTTAATTTTTCTTCGGTAAGAATCGAGGGACAGTAGAATTAACTAATCGGTGGTGGTTGCCCGATATATTGGCTGACATCAATTCGGGGTGACGCGAGAATAATGGCACAAAGCCACCGCTTTAACTTGGCGAAAGTATGCGAAGGTTGATCCGATTGTGGCACCTGCCAAGTGTACACAATATTAGAAATCCGTCGAATTCGCAAAGTAGCAATGTGTACTTCCGGGATCCTGTAGAATTTCCTCCGTGATAATGTTCGCATACGCTCATCCTGAATCTAAGAATTGTCCGACCACGGAAAAGATCCCCAGAAATCCATCATTTGGGACGTCAGAAATCCGTGACGAGGGATCTTCGTGATATCAATAATAATTGAAAGGACTTGTTCGGGTAACATTCCGCGGGACGGACTGTAGCCTAGTGGACTTGGTCGTCGCATTAGCTGGGGCAAATGTGATCGCGTAAAAGTATCCAGTAAACAGGCTTGATCTTGAGTCGGTCCAATGGATTGTCCTAATTCCACTTGTAAAGACTTCTTTTTAGTGTTGGTCTCCGTCATGATCTTGCACGAGAGCGGCCGAGATGGCCCACTTGTTAGCATAGATGATGACCACCGGAGTCTTTTTAACATCGAAATGTTTCAGGACCGGTGTGGTCGCCTTTTTCGCCTTTTATCATACCAAAGGCCACCATGGCCCGGGTCATGTGGTCGTCCGGGCCGGCCGCGCAGGGGTCCGGCGGCCGGCCTCCTGTCGGGGCAAAACCGGGCGCCTTCTTATTGGCCGAAATAGCTGACAAGGGCGGCATCCCATTGGTTGATATTACCGGCCCGGCTCGCGTCTCCGCTTGCATATCCTGCTCTCTCAGCTTGTGATAATTCACCTCCCGTAATTCATATAAAACCGTCGCATAGACTGCGAAATCCTCGATGAACCGACTGTAATAATTCAGGCTACCCAAAAAGGATTGCATAGCCTTTAGGGATCGCGGGAAAGGCAGGTTACTCAAGGACTCCAAATCCTTCGGGTTAGCCCCCAATCCGGCAATCGACACTTGATGACCCAGATAGGTCACCTTGGTCTTACCCCAGAAACTCTTAACCACACTAATCGAAATATTCCACTTTTCACACGTAATCATCAACTTCTCCACTTTGTCACACAGTAAATCCCAGGTAGTTGCCGTAACGAGAATGTCATCAATGTAAGACCGCCGCCCCAAAACTGAAGGTTTTGGGTCGGGGTCCGGGTCACCTTCGGCGAACACATCCCCGACCAGAGCCGGATCTTGATCCGCCTTGATCTTGAAGTGTCCGTACAGCGCGTTATCTATCAACCGTTGATAAATCTGCGGGGCATTCTTCAGACCGAACGGCATCCGGTTCCACTCGAACAACCCGAAAGGCGTCACGAATGCAGAGATCTCCCGTGCACGATCGGTCATAGAGACCACCCAGAATCCACTGGCCATGTCCAATGAGCAGTACCACAAAACTTTATCCAAGTCCTCCAGCAGGTCGTTTATCAGCGGCATCGGATAAATCATCAGCTTAGTCAGCCGGTTCACCAGCCGGTAATCGATGCACAACCTTATATCCACCTCATTCTTCTTAATAATAATTACAATGGGCGAAGCCCATGGTGAGGTGGACGGCTGAATTATCTTGGTGGCCAGCAAACCCTTGATAAGCTCTGACAGCTTTTCCCGATATTGGGGGGCGACTCTTCGGCATCTCTGTGCTACCGGCTTGGCGCCTCCCACATCAATATCACATACCGCCCCATGGGCGGCCGGAGGAAGTGCGTTCCCTGGTCCGATCAACAGATGTCGTCTTTTCCATATAATATCTTTCAATCTGCTGATCTCCTCCGGGGTGTTCACATCCGGGTCTCCCACTTGTAGGTCGTCGATAGTGACCGCTGGGGGGCAGGGGGTCACCTCAGGTAGCACCGCCATCTGCTCTTCCATGCCTTCAAGGTACAGCTCGCCCCCTTCATGAATGCAGACTTGATCGGCTTCGGCTGCTTCGGGATCTTGGTCGGCCGGCTGGGCCGATCCGCCTTCGGCTATTTCCGAATTCTGCTCGGCCGGCTGGGCCGATCCGCTTTCACTTCGGTCGTCACAACTGTCATCGGGGCTGACCGCATATGCAACTCTGCTTGGTCCTTTCTCCCGACTCTGTCGTTCGTCCGTCTCCCTCTGAGTGGGCAAAACCAGTTCCGCGATCGGGGCGTAGCTTCGATCAATACATTCGGCCGGATCCGGCGACGGCCGGCTCCGCGTCAATATTTTAGAAGGGGTCCGGTACTCGGGTTTATCCACCATCGGAGTCTGGTCCTCTTCTAATTCTTCCTCTTCGCTGACCAGATCGGTGGTTGCCTGAAAAACCAGGTTTTGCCACTCAATATAGCGTCTTGAGCCAATAGTGACATAGCCCGGCCGGCGGAGCACCTTGTCCTCGGCCAGCCACATTCCAATAATCACGTCTTCATGCAAGGTGAGGGGCTTTTCAGAGATGTTGGTCACGCTTATAGAGTTGAGATGACCACCCCCTTTAACAAACGAGGGTACCCAGCACTCGCCCCTTGTCAGCCATAACTTACTCCGCCTGTCGTGTGGTCGTAACATTACTTCCACCGCTTTTCCAACTGGCACCGTTACAAACTGACCTAACCTGAGGAACTGGACGTTAAAGCGGATGGAAAAATCAATAACCAGAAAGCTACCATGCTGTTCGACTCTGGCGCGGAAGTGTCTATCGTGGACACCACCTTTGCTCGTAAGGTGGGGTGTGAGATAGACGAGATGAAGCGGCAGGAATGTATCGGCATTGGAGAAAGTTCATACATGACCCAAGGAAGGATAAGAGTCAAGATTACGTTAGCTGGGTCTTTGGTATATTACTTTACCGCCTGGGTAGGCAAGCTGGCCGGGCAGGATGCAATTTTGGGCATGGACTTTATGGTCCCGGCCGGCATACGGCTGGAATTATCGCATGGAACATTGACGTTGCCGAACGAGGTACAGATCCAGCTGGCCGGCCGGTGGCCCTTATATGGCGCCCAAGACTTGCGGGGAGGTGCATGAGGCGGGACTGTGCCCATTTGAGGAATTCTACAACCAGATGAAGAAGTGGTACGTCCCGACCAAGCATGCTGGAATGCTGCCGCCCG
>MIQA02023769.1:0-12704 GCA_001887855.2 Sclerospora graminicola
CAATACTCTCTTTTGTGTAACCTACCCCAAATAGCCCAGCTGGACAGTTATGTGTCTTAGCTGAAGTAGCCCGGTTAATTCCGATCGGATGCTCTTTTGTGTACCGACCCGGCTGGTACACCAACCCCAGGTGGTACCAACCCGGCCGGTACACCATCCCCAACTGGTACCAGCCCGGCCGGTAAACCGAACCCAGCCGGATCGGCCGGATGGCCATCCATCTAAGCTCACTTGAACGCTGGCGTTAGCACTTCCTTGGCAGCTCCACGTCCGACCCTGGTGCCTCCTCCTTCCTCTAAGAACTCAACCCCTTTCAGGACCCTTCGCCCATCCCTTCCGACCAATCCGCCCTTCGGTTGTCCACTGTCCGAGGTCATCCGGTTCGCCTGGTCCGCTAGCCCAACTACCCACGTCTCGACCATACCCATCTGGCCCGATTCCAGGCCTGGCACCGTCCTGCCGCTAGTAGATACGCTCGGCGACTGCCATCCGGCCTCTATACCCTTGGTCTGCATTTTCCGCTTATCAGAAGGCGCCTTCGGAAAAGTACTTCACACCTTCCCATTAATTAATTCACAGGTCACTTTACCACATACGCATAAATGCTGAACATAGACCGCTCGAACCAGATCCCAACCTGGCGAGCGATCTAGTTTAACATTTTCTCGACATCCGGTGGAAGTATACCGGCATGTTTGGTCGGCACGTACCAATTGGGTATCTGATTGAAATCTCTTCAATCCGGCAGGAACCTGCATCGTGAATCTTCCCACAAGTCTTGCACACGAAAAAACAATGATCGGAGGGATGACCTTTACGATCACATTTCCCGCACGTAATTCTCTTCCAACAATCACGATCGCCGTGCTTAGTCGACCCACAATGCACACATTTCTTGCGAGGTCGGTCCGAATCAGGCTGGTTCCCGCCCAATTTCCGTCCATCAACGCCGTTAGTCGATGATCTTGGACGGATCAACGGTTCCGCCGTGAAGATATGGCGATATTGTTCTTCATCTGAGCCTAAGCTTGACCGGCCACTTTCTTCTCCTGAACTGGAGCCATCCAATTCTTTCGTGATCATCCGGATCGCTCTTGCTGGTCGGGCTGCTGGCGTCTTGACCTGGTCCGGATGCGGTTTCGATCGGTATCGATTCGATCCTATCTCGACCTTGGGCTCTCGGCTTTTGTATCGTTGTAACGTTATTAAGGTCAGTTCCAGTTCTTCAGTGGTATGCAAAGCAGGGTCAGTTGATCAGCCCGATCACGGTTATCCAAAGTGCCGATAAAATGTTCGACGTGTTCGCGAGCCATATTCGCATGTCGTGGGTCTTTGATCGGCATCTTGGCTCTCAAACCAGCAATATTTAACCGATCTAGATAGTCGATCGGTGTTTCATCGGATCTTTCTTCGTGTGAAAGTATTGTCTCGCGACTGATACTCCTGAGTTGCAATATTGTTTTTCAAATTCACCACACAGTTGAGGCCACTTCAATCGTACTTCCCGACTCAACTGCTTGAGCCAGCTCTTGGCCGAACCTTTCATCAAATCAGCAAAAACCAGACATCTTTCCCCTTCTGGCGTCTTGTGCCTCAAAAAGGCTAATTTCATCCGGCTGAACCAGGCTCTCGCCTGATCGTCATCCATGTCTTTGCAGATTAAGTCTTTAAACACAGAGATTGCCGACATCCGGACTGGAGTGATCGTTCCGGAATCACTATCAAATGCCTGTGCCGAGGCCATATTTGGCTTGTGAGACATCTCCATGTCCAAATCGATCCGGACGAAATGACTGATTCCCCCGTTTGATTGAATATCCACATCACTGGGTGGGGATGATTTATTAAATCGATCCTGATGGCTTGGTTTGACATATTGAACGGACAAATCCGGCTGATCGGAGGGTATTCCATGTCCACATCCGCAGGGGTTGAAGCTGTTTGGCCGTTGATCGATCCAGATTCGGCCTTGGTTGCCATGGTTGCCCCTGGTCCGGTACAGACTAGTGCAATCCATGCTGTACTCTCGCGAATCGGTTCATCATGGACGAAAACATAGTTCGAATTTGTTCCGGAACTTCAGGTACACGAGTGAAATTGTTATTGGGGTCGGGTTGTTTTGTTCTGTTTCTTGAGCATCTTTGAAACTGTCTTCTGACCCGACTCGACCCGGTTCAGACTTCCTCTTTCTGACCTGTGACTCGGTTTTGGGGTCGGTCTGCCTGTTTCCCTTCGGGCTCAATGTCGTACGAGTCACTCCGACCGAAGAATCAGTAGAATCCGCTCTAGACGGAGATGATTCATAAATCGATTCAATATCATAGGATATTCGACCAGCTGTGATCGATGTGAGAGTTCGATCGGCGGTGATTGGGCCACGGGATTCCCCCAAGCAACGAAGCCAGGTGATCCTATACCGTTATCATGGATTCTCTGATCGTTTCTTGGTCTAGATCGAACAACTTATTCGCATCGAACGCACCAGCAGTGAAACCGACTTCATCGATCTGGGTCAGGAGGTTTCTGATCAGGTCGAGCTGGCTACCGGAGATAACCGGCCTAGTTGCTCGACCTTCCAGATTCCCGATGATCTTAGGTTTGATGATTATCATCACTTGGATGCTTGCCAGGAATTTGTGAAACTCACAAATGTATAACAAGCGTTCGACATCTTGAACCGTGATTTTTTCAGCTGGTTCGGTCTTCTCTTCATCTTCTCCGAACATCTTCGGTTTAGGTTTCACATATTTTTTAGGTGGATCATATCGATCCGCCCCCATGTTTTTTATCTTTTCCACTTTTCTTATACATTGGATCGAGGTCGGGACCTCGATCCTTCCCCGTATTATAGTTGGTTTTAATATAACCCAGATTGGCTCCGGTCGGAGCCTTGTGGGGAGTTGTTTCATCTTTAATTTTGACCTGGAACTCCCCCGGACCAGGTCGACCATCGCTCATTTAAACTTGGACAGAATCAGAGGCGATACGCCTTCCTTCAATGCACCCAAAAAAGTTTCCTCCACTTTGATTTTTTCATCTTTCTCATCTTCAGAGGAATCAGGGTGATATCCAGGGTCACGAACTGATCCGGGCACGCGCACCGTTGTGGTGGAGCCGATATCAAAATCCATAACCGAAGGTTTGGGGGGAAGTCGGATTCCCACTGACCCGGACGACCAATTATCGGAGGGGTACTCCGTTGATCTGATCAGCGTCAGGATCGGGTGAATCATCACTATGATGACTGATCCGATCCTCCCGGTCTTCTGACCGGTCGTCAAGCACCATAGAATCCATATTAAGCTTCATCTCACCTTGTGTACTCATTGGTATTCGGTGGTTACACTCACTCAGGTGGACTCTAGATAAGGAAAAATGTTCCGAATCAGGTCGGAGAATGTGACCTTTTCGAGACGGGGAGGGGGGGGGTGTTATCGGGTGGAAACCTTCACCGGAGGACAAATCAGGGGTGATACTACGTGTGAGTATCACAAAGGCCGGGTCGGGATACTTCAACCGACCGGACAAGCAATAAACGGGAAAAAACAAGAAACCACGATAAAACCACAACGTTTTAAAAAAAAACTTTCCAATTAGTAAAACGTTTTCAAAACACAGAGCGTGAGAATGAGGATTAGAAACCTTAAACAATCCCGTCGGGGGACTTCTAGTGAGCCAAAATGCGTCTATGCTCGTCTCAACGGGGAACTTAGTTGATCTACAGGGGCCTAAGTTAGCCCTGTGCTCCCAATGACCGCGACACGTGGCGGAGTGACTCTTTGCTTAAGGGGTATGTTCAATCCTGTCATTATATATGCAATATCTAATACCTAATGTCAAGAGAAAGACCGATCTTGAACCAATCTCTCAATTATAAGTTGAGGCAGAAGAAATGTTAGGACCAGCAAAGAAAGCTGATTCCTATCTGGTCCCGAGCTAGTTCGAAGTGATCTCGAGGTGATTCGTTGCTGATTCCGACCTGCTCCCGAGCCGATCCTGAACTGGTCCGGGTCGGTCCCAATCAGTTTCCAGGTGCTGAAATATAAGGAATCTAGTCAAGGTCAGGGCTGGAACCGGTGGCAAGAACATCCCAAGAGGCCGATTCTATGTTGGTTTCGAGCTGATACCTGAAGATGGGGTTGGTTGAAGATCAGCCGAGACCAGGTCAGGATCAGTTGAAGATCGGTCCAAGGTGGTACGAACCAGGTTGAAGATCAGTTGAAGATCGGTGTACAGTGGTATCGGGACAACTATGTGACAAGACAGATTATGAGGTAAGCCACATAGGTTGATGTGTCGGACTGTGCCCGATCCTTAACTGTCGATCAGGGCCGGTTTTCTGATCTTCGCAACTTGCTTCGGCTGATATATCCCATGGAGCTTAGGCTTATACATTGGAACTTCTTCATGCACTTGATCTTCATATCTTGAGGGTGATTCGGCTCGTTTAGTCAGTTAACCGGAGTCCCACTCCCGTGTAAATCGAACCACTTTGATCACTGATAATCAACTCTAAGAATCATGCTCCATCGTAACCCGTGTACCAAACCATCCTTAAAACTGCTTCGTTACGTATGTCTTAACCGGTCCAACTTTAAAATCAACCCGGTAAAGCATCTGGACACTCATGTCTGGTCGTGATACTTGGCCGATCCACTGTTCTCAGGGACATGGTGCGAAGGTTCGATAACGGCAACTCCAATACTTTTCTCCACGTTTTCACGATAGCCCGTTATTACCTACGTCATCCCAACGTTGAACCGACATGTCCGACCTGTCAACGGTTACAACCAGCCCAAGCATGAGAAATCCACCAATCAGCATCGATGTGGGCCACTGGTATATATTTTCTCGATTTTTTTTTACTACATTCTGGCCTTCTTCTTCCGCCCTTTTCTCTTTTCTCCTTTTCCAGTGTTAGCCTGATTCTGTTAGACATTGAAGAACACCTCATTTTCTAAGTGGTATTATCATGTCCTCTCTTTTCTTCTTCAACATTCCCGTTCTCCTCCTGATCCCCGTTTCCCTCCTTATCCAAAAAAAGCCGCTGAATCTTCTCATTCTTGTCCTTGTCTAGTGTTTCAATGTTTTTGACGTAATTACCTTTCTGCTTTTTGGCAAGTAAACACGATATCCTTTTGTCTCTTCACCAACACCAATTATCATCCCAGGTTGCGCCCTCTGCGAAAAACTGTTGTTCCTCGGACCCCTGTATATTGTACAGGGTGAACCGAACACCACTATCTCACCCAAATTCGGTGATTCCTTCGTGAGCATCTTCATTCCACCAACTCGGACAATAGACGCATGCTCTTCACTGACCTTGTCATTACGTCGTCCTCTGGTTTGTTAGCTTAATGCACGTTAAGACGTTTACCCGCCTATGATCCATAACTTCGAATCTGGAACTTTTATCCCTGCCAGTCGTTCCGCTGCATCAAAAGTGCCCAAATCTTCTGTGAAAAATCTATCGTGTTACCTTTTCAACATCGGAATCGCTTCCGCATTCGCCATCTACTAACCTTCCAACGATAAATCACAACGTCCACAGGCGCTCTTTCTCCTTAACGACCTCTCTTTTCACAAACATGATGTTTCTTGGCAAGTCAACATCAATCGTCAAATAATTTCCGTCCTTTGCAGCCACTACACACCTACCGTCCTTACACGTCGGTGTATATCCCTTATCATCCAATTTGCCATACGAATTAAGATTGTACACTACAACTTCTGCGTAACATACATCAGTCAACGTCACATACCCGTTCCTTGCCGCACGCATTCACACGCAACGTCAGTGATCATCTCTTGCTGAGATGAAGTAACTCTCCATTTGGTTCACACATGTCTCATTACATGTTTCCACTTCGTCCAACCACGACGCCTCGCTCACAAGATGTTTGTTGGACCCGCTGTCCAAAGTCCTATATCCGCCCTTGAGAGACTTCAACTCCACTAATCACTAATGCTAGATGCCCACTTTCACTTTATCCTAGATCAGGGCACTCCACTCTTATGTATCTTTTTCACAACCTTAACATCTTCTTTCGTTCCGCCGCCGTCCTTTGTTGACATATCCAGCTATCTCTCGTCACAAATGTCGCTGCCGTCCCGCCTCTAGCGACAATCGTGCTTGTGCAGTCGGCGTGTGGGTCAGCTCCCTCGATTGCGCGAAATGCGCCAACTCCACCGCTTGGTGTAGATAATCCGTGCGCGCGCCTTCCACCTTAGCCATTAGCACAATTCTTAGGCTTTGTGACGCATATTGCACTTTTTTATTAAACACGAGATAACCTCCGCACAACGCCACTGAATACATGTAGTGTTCCGTCCAACTGTGCCGCGCGTCCTTTGGCGCCGTAAGCAACTTCATCGCTTAAGTTGGCATAATGTTTGTCTTAAATGCATTAAGTATTCTCTGCATTACCTGTTGGAGTCTAGGCAGTTGATTCCACCACATCTCGACCTGCTTGTGGTAATACCGTTCCGCTGTTCTCGCTAAATAATGCCCCAGCAGGTCTGCCTTTACCTCCTTTGGCCATTCGAACCCACACGCCGACTGCGCAAGCACGATTGTCGCTCGACACATCTCCCCCATTCCAGAAAACCAGAACCTAATCCTACATATAATTTCTTACCGTCAAAAAGCCTTATTGCCAGTTTCTTCTGCTGAGCGTCCAGATATCGTATGTGTTCGTGATTTGGTACTCCCATTTGCGGTGCACCCCCGCCATATTTGCCATGTTGGCCCTTTGCGCAGCCTCCCTTTCATCTCGATACTTCTTCCGCGCCTCGTTTTGCGCTCGTGCATAGTACGGTTGTTCTCCGCTTAAACGCCTGTGTTCCATTGGCGATCTTGCCGGTGATATGTTCACAGGCGTTCTGGGCGACCCATCCAGCGAGTTAATGTGCATGCGTTCTCCTCCTCCTAACCTTGATGCAACAAATTGTTGTTGAAAGGTGGTGACATTGGCGCCCCTATCGTTCGTCCTCGTCCGTTACCGTCATCACCAAGCTTCTTTCTCCAGCTTGGTCTGTAACTCTTTTAACTTATCTATCCCGCCGACTTGGACTCTCATGAGTACAAGCATTTCACTTTTTTTCTCTACCCATATCCAGCCCCGATTACGAGGGTCGGCGCTATTATCTCTAGCTTGGATGACAGCCTGACTTATCTCATCTTCATGGTTGGCTACGTCGATCCTTTCGCGACCGATGGTGTGATCCTGCACCTCATCGTTGAGTGTGCCACTGAAGCATTGTTCATTGGACTCATAATCTATTAGACTGCGCACCACTTGCACAGAAAATAAAAGAGTACTGTATTAAGAAAAAATCCTGTGCCTATTGTAGGTAAAGGCACATCCTGAGATAGCCGCACGCAGCTGCCGGTGATATCACACCTTTTCAACAGTATATGCGTCTCAATATTAAGGGAGACATTATCCCCACCGGAGTTTTTATTACCCTCGGGATAATATATCCCTTGAAAGATTACAAATAGTGTGGACCACAATTTAATATTTGTCCCTGCTCTGTGAATCATTCTATGCGGTGATGCAAAACATAAGGCTGCTTTTTAGACCCCCCCCCTGCATTGATTGACTCTTCCCCAAGTACTAGTGAAGCTGCTACACATATGATACATGCTCGTCAAATTTCTGTCTTTGGTTAACGGCTTCGTTTCCCACCCTTTCAGAATTCGTCGTTACCTACTGATGAGAAGATGGTAGATACATTCTTCTTTAAAGGCTTCACGATGGTAAAATTAAAATCGGTAAGAATAATAAAAACTCCGGGTGGGGATAATGTCTCCCAATATTAATTGCCTGTTCCACGAGGCATCTTTAAAATCTTTTACAGGAAGTACATGTTACACCGGCTTTTTCTTTACGTTAAAGTGATTGCGAACTGATTTTGATGTAGGCGCTTGAATACTCTTTGGCTTTTGTTACTACAGGCGTCTGTTTCAGCCATCAAGTACGGCTTTTTGGCAAGTTGTTGTCATCCTCTGAAGCGAAAACGACGACTTGCTCGGTACCCGAATCGTCGTCCGATCCAGCTCTTTTTTTTGCTGTGATCGTTCTACTCCTTTTTGTGAAAAAACACTGAAAAAATACAATAAACCAGATAATAAAAGGGAGTTACTAAACATCCTAGTTTTATCGCTTTTTTGTACCTGCAAACTGCAGAATTTAAGCACCATGGGGACTGGAGAAGATCTGTGGCAACAAATGCTACGCGATTGCTCCGTACGCACCAAACTACCAATGGCTAACCTGCTTATGGTAGGTGATGTAGAGAGTGGTAAGTCTTCGCTACTAGCGCGTATCGATGAGGCCAAATTGGGGCCGTCGGATGTTACGGACGAGACACAAGCAGTCGACGCGCTGTTGGCCTACAGGACGTTGGATATATTGGATCCGCGTGCGAAGGAGATTGGAAACGATGCAGGTAATATTATCAATAAATTTGAGTGTTTCAACGAGATTTTAACGGATATTAGAGGACGTGATGGCACGGATTGCCGCGTGGAGCTTGAATGATTTGAATTTAAAAGACCTTATAAAGGTTGCAGTAAAACCCAAGATGCTGCAGAAGGTAAAATAGTTTTCTAACTTGAATTTTTCAGAGATATGAAGAGTATTTGACGGTTTAACTATTTGTTATGTGTCGTTGCTAGACGGTGGTGGCGATAGTGGTAGACCTGTCGCATCCGTGGACGATCAAGAGCTCGCTTGAACAGTGGCTCTCAGCTATAGAAGGCGAATTACTGGAACAAATAAACCAGGTGTCGCTTGAGGATAGAAAGGAGCTGTATGATGCCATCAAACGGTATATTCTAGCCTACGAAGACCCGGTAGGGGACTGTAATGCTGATGTTATAGCTTATGTTTTCGAGCTTAATTGTTTTTACTGTACAGAGTGTCGATCACTCAGCGCCGACTTCTATGGACACATCGACCGATGAATTTGTACGTATCTTCCATGTCTTACGTCTACTGAAAAAGTAACTTCACTTTGTTGCATAATAGACGAAAGAAGGCGTCTTGTCAAAGAATCTCGGTGTACCACTGGTGATCATTGTCGCCAAGTCCGATGTACGTATAGCGT
This sequence comes from Sclerospora graminicola, assembly GCA_001887855.2. Taxonomy (NCBI): domain Eukaryota; phylum Oomycota; class Peronosporomycetes; order Peronosporales; family Peronosporaceae; genus Sclerospora; species Sclerospora graminicola. The sequence continues at coordinate 9,115 of MIQA02023769.1, forward strand.
AAACCGTCTCGTTCTGTATTTGCTTAGATGGTTTAAGCTACTCTCATTTTTGGTGCAGCTGCGTCCGGAAAACTCTGTAAAGATGGATTTTATTGAGTACACGCTTCGCCATTTTGCAATTCGATGTAAGATTGCAAAGAATCGTGTTCTCTGTATGTTTTTGCGTGGATGTGTTTCATGCTGACCCAATTGACGATCTTACTAGATGGTGCATCACTGGTGTATACATCTGCGAAAACCGGCACCAATGTGGATCTTCTTCGCAAATATATTCTTCACCGTGCGTATCCGTCTAACTTTAAATTCACGGAACCACCGCAGCTGGTTGATCACAGCAGCATTTTTATTCCATCTGGCTATGATTCGTTTGAGTTGGTAAGCCAAAGCCTCGTGGGCTCGCAGGCTCGTTGGCCAACGGATAAATCTTTCGAAGAAATTATTGTCGCTCCCCCTGAAGGCACGGATGATGCGGCTACACTGGCTGCTGATATCCGTGTCGAGAACCATGACCAGTGGCTAGAGAAATTGGAAAAAGCAGCTGGTGCAGATCTGGAGGAGCTCCAAAAACAAAGCATTGAAGCAAGCAAGAAGGCAGAACAAGCAGCAGTCGCTCGTCGCGCAGCGGCAGATCGCCGAAAGCGGGAAGAGAAGAATGTCAGCTCGAAACATCTGCAGACCTTCTTTAACAATCTACTGAGTCGACCCGAGAAGACGAGGTCATCTCGATCGATGAGTGACAAAAGGGTAAGATGTTGACTCGACTACATTTTCTCGTTTATCTACTGAAACCGCAATTTCTTTTGTTTTTGCCTGTTAGAAGGAAAAGAATGAAAACAAATCATCCAATGAGCAGGCCACAAGGCAATCGACAACATAAGAAACTGTTGTCTGATGTGTGACACTGTGGCACGTTACTAGTAGTGCTTACTTGAAGTGTTAACTGGTGTGTCGACCACTCAAAAACGTAATTTGCATAAAATAACTCGTAATATGAGTTCTAAATTTGCTGCATAGGCCCTATATTGCTTTGGATATAGGTTTAGGACTACAATGAGTGAAGACTACGCCGGTCGTGCACCCCTAGATGATCCGGGCCCATCCACGGATCCGGATAACCCTGGAGACGGCAGCGCCGGAAAGCCAATAGTGGTCGACGAGGGCGACACAGGAGAGGTAGATGCAGGAACAGCAAGTCCTGCGGAGGTAGTAAAGCCGATGGAGGGAGCTGGGAACGAGTTAACTGGAGACGGCGCAGACGGATCGATTACGGCGGGAGCAGATTCAAGCGGCACCGTAACAAACGCGCAAGCAGACGCAGCAGACGTACCAGTTAAGGCTGAAAACCGGGGAATACCGGTTTCAAACTCGGCCGAATCACTGGCGAAGGAACCCAATAAAGCGGAAGTAATAGCGGTAATACCGGTATTACCGATTTTCAAATCTCAGGTTAGTAACAAAAACCTGACATTTGGAAAAAAGAATCAAGGTAAGGGAGCAGCTGCGGCTGCTGGCTTAATGCAAAGAGTGGCACCAAGTGATGCGCAGGTGCCACTAGGCCTAGCACAAGCGCTTCACACTGCCTTAAAAGAAGCGTCAGCAACAAGGCCTCGGGCGCAGGCATGGTTAGACCTGGTCCGGGACCTATTTGAAGCCATCTATGTTAAAGTACGCGGACCGATGTCTCGCATGTCCGAGGCGGCAAAGAGGTTTCCCAAGCTCAAGGCAGCTGAGGCTGAACGCTTACTGGATTATTTCGAAATCATGGTAGTAGATGGAGGGAAGGAATGGACTGAATGGCGAAACCAAGTGGTTGGAGCAGCGGTACAAGCCCAACGTTCAACGCTATCTTTTGAAGGGATTCTATGGAAGAGCATAGGACAGGAAAAGGTCAAGAAGGAGGGCTTCACGCCAGCCCCTCTTAAGGGATGGGTAACGAAAGTCACCGGACAAACAGAGGTGAAGGCCGGTGACAAACATACTGAGAAGATATATCTTTTCAAAACTACCGTGTTTCAACCTGATGAAATATCTCGATTGCGTGGTGTTTGTGAGAAGGATTACGGAAAATTTGCGCCGATGACGGTACGAGTTGGAACTGATGACGAATGGCGTATCGTGCAAGGACTTGTGGAAGGAACGATTGTGGCCAAACAGATGCCACAATTTATTAAAAGGATTATGAAGATTGATGAGCAAGTTCGTCTGGTCCAGACAATACGAGCTCAAGTGGAAGGGTGTCTCGTGATGGATTTAAGTGGAGAAAGTCAAATCAAGGAACCCTATTTAAGCACTAAGTGTCTCCAAGAAAGTGTGGCAACAGCAGCAGTTACACGTGGGACTAGTGATGTAATGCTATGGAAGATGGTTGCTCAAGTAAAAAGTATCAGTTATGATGGAGTGAAGCACGCGCTATTTTTTCACTTTTTCACGCGCGATATAGCGGCAAAGTTTGCCGGAATGAAAGTTCCATTCCATAGATTCGACCATACGTTGCGTAACGTTCATCAGGAGCAGATGACAGAGCCGAAGTCGGCCTGGGAAGCTCAAGTGGATTGCAATGGAGAACGATATGTGCAAACGGGCTATTACTCATGTGTACTCAAGAATATTACCAGGGCAGTGGATTTATTAAAGTTATCTGGCTATCTACGAAAGATTTTGGGAGTAGATTTCCAACTAGATGACTTAGATAAGGGGGGTCCATACTCTGACACATCTACGCTTTGGGAACTGATCGTGGAGTCGGATGCCTGTCCCTCGGCGTTTACGAGGAATCAAACGCATCTACTGGGGTCAAACCATGATCGTTGTAGAACATCCAGCTATGCGTGGCAGCAGACAGTGTCTAAGATGTGGAGAAGCAGGTCACCCGATGAGACAATGTTCAGCGTCGTTAGAAGGACGCATTGTTTACAAGTGGATCTCGCTGATTTCAAAAAGTTCACCCCCCCAGCAACCACTTTTCGTAGCATGGAAGAGTTACGAGAACAAGTAGAAGCAGTAAGGCTCCGTCAAGGTGAGAAAACTGCTCAGCAAGAGGACAAGGAGGAAAGTCGGGATGATAGTAACATTGAAGAAGACAAATCTCCCCAGAGCACGCCTGTCACAGACAACAAGCCCACGGCAGCATCGACAAGCAACAGTGGAGATAACACAGCACCGGCTCTCCCAATTCGAACGAGATCCGAGCCGGCAGAATGGGTCACAGTGACACCGAAGAAGAAACGACGTGAGGTTAATCCGAAACAAACGAATCGATCATCACAACAAGAGACGGGTTCGAAGTACACATCCAGTTTAAAAGCTGACTTAGCAACGACCTACCCGAAGGAAAATCCTCAAGCCCAGTCGGGTATAGTCAAGAAGGAACTATCGTCCGCCGGGACGAAAACAAAGGAAACAGCTTCGCAGCTAAAGGCATCAGTCACACCGGTCGTAACTTCAACTCAACCAGAAGTGACACAAAAGAACAAGAAATTACGGTACAAGAAAAAAGTCGAGATTTTCGAAAAGAAGGCTATCACCCTATTAATGCTTGAGGGCAAGGTGAAGACATGTTTATCGGCCATGATTGGACAAATCGATGAGGA
>MIQA02023773.1:0-23700 GCA_001887855.2 Sclerospora graminicola
TGTCTTCTCAGCTGGTTCGGTCTTCTCTTCGTCTTCCTCGAAGATCATCGGTTTCGGTTTCACATATTTTTAAGGTGGATCACATTGATCCGCCCCCATGGTTCCATTTTCTTCTTATGCATAGGATCGAGGTCAGCACCTCGATCCTTTCCCGGATTATAGTTAATTTTCTTATAAGCCAGATCGACCCCGATCGGGGCCATGTGGGGAGTTGTTTCATCTTAATTTTGACCTGGGTCTCCACCGAACCAGGTCGACCATCGCTTCCTTTAGGTTTGGACAGCATCGAAGGCGATACGCCTTCTTCCAATACACCCGAAAAAGTTTCCTCCACTTTGATTTTCACATCTTTTTCATCATCAAAGGAATCACGGTGATATTCTGAGTCACCAAGTGATCCGGGCACGCGCACCATTGTGGTGGAGCCGATTTCCAAATCCAGGACAGAAGTCTTAGGGGAATCCAGATACCCACTGGCCTGGACGACCAACTATCGGAGGGGGTACTCCGTTGATCCTGATCGCCATCAGAATCAGATGAATCACCACTATGGTGACTGACTTGATCTTCCCAATCATCCGACCGGTCATCATGTGCGAAAGAATCCATACTTAACTTTATCTCACCTTGTGTACCCATTGGTCGGGGGTGGTTACACTCACTCAGGTGGACTCGGTGACAAAAACGACGATCTTGATCAGGTCGGAGGGGATGACCTTCTCGAGACGGGGGTGTCCTCGAGTGGGAATCTTCACCGGAGAATGAGTCAGGGTCGATACTTTGTTAGAGTATCTAAGGCACTGATTGGGAAACTTCGTCCGATCAGGCCAGCCAATAAAAACGAGAGACAACGAGAAACCAAGAAAAACGCGATCAAACCACGATCTTCCACAGTAAACCACAAACGTTATCTCCACAAAACCTTTCCAATAATAAACGTGTTCCAAACACGTGCGCGTGGGGGGTGAGGTTTGAAAACCTAAACAAAACCCGTCGGGGGCCTTCCGGTAAGCCAAAATGCGTCTAAGCGCGTCTTAACCGGGAATTAAGTTGAGCAAGAGGGGACTAGTAAGCTCTGAGCTCCCAATGACCGCAACACGTGGCGGAGCGACTCTTTGCTTAGGGGGAAAATCAAAACCTGTTATTATATATACAATGTCCTATACCTAGTGTACCATACACCAACTCATGTGCCTGATTTATACTTCGACCCTGTTCACTTCGTCGCACGGTTGCATAGCACCACCTTACCCATCCTGGCTGCACCTTCAAACTGATCTGTACCAATTCTGCCCTGATCACGATCGGACTTCTATAACGATCTTCAACCATCCCGATCTTCCAAAAAAAAAAACTGGTAAACGCTTGAGATCTGCCCTTCGGACACTTGTTCACTTCATATCCAGCCCGACTTAACTGAGAACTTCACCTGCCTTTGCGTCTGGACGCTGGTTTGAGGCTGATCAGCCCCGATCATGATCGGCATAGCGATCAGCCGAGTGATCGGGTAGTGATCAGGGCGATCAGCCCTAGATCACTTCGGAAACTCTCTGTGTCATCATCACAACGTTTTTTTCGCCCGCTCAGCCATACTCCTGACCTTCTTCCCCTGTCGGGGTAACCATATTGCACCGACTTCAGCCGATCGGGCCTGATCGGGCCTTCTCACGTCATCCCTGGACAAATCCATTGGTCATCACACTTGCCTTGACTTGACATTACTCGCACGACTCGCCATTCCATATGCCCCATTCCATTCCACATCTGATCTTCGTATTTTGGGGCATAATCTGTTGGCTTGGCCGGTCGGGCCGGAACTTCGTATAAAATTCACCTTCAACATCTGCACTGCTCATAGTTTGGCCCGATAACTGTCTCTCTGATGTGCCACGTCACCACTGCTGCGGTATCTTAACTTGTCTCTGCCGATCTTATCGTACATCCACGTGAACCCACTTAATAGACGTTATCCCGATCGCGATCGTGATCGTCGCTGTTCCGTTAGTGTCTGGGACCGGGCGTTGTAACTGTGCTTGGCTTATTCCTTCATATCATGAGCACCCGTTGTCCAGCCTGTCCCACCCATCAACTGTCTCATCCTGATGGATGTTCCATCGTCACCAATGAACGGTCATGTGTGGTCCATCTCATTCTGAACCTTTTTCCAGATCGCTTTACCACAACTCAAGAAATCCATTTCAGCCATAGTTACACGTAATTTTTTTTTACCAAAGTCTTCCAGCCTGCTTAAGCCCGTACAAATTTTAATCTAGCTTTAGCACTAGGCACCGCTATGAAAATACTCCAAGACTCTTCAAACTCTCTCTGGATACCCTGCGGGATTTGCAGGTGTATTTCGTAACCATCTTCTGTGACCGCTTTTGGATATGCACTGGGCATGTTCCAAACAAGTGTTATGATTAGAATAACTATAACTTCATGTTATTGTGTTCCATAACCGTCGAGAAAGTGACGAAGTAGTCTTCACTGAGAATCAGCTGGTCTGCACGCGCGACCAACCTTGCCTTGTAACGTTCCACCGTTCCATACGATTTCAGCTTGGTCTTATGGACCAAGTAAATGCTTCTTACCTTCCACTTGTTTCATTAGCTTCCAAGTCCCTAGTTCGTCCAAGGCACGTAACTCAGCTTGTTCGGTCTCTGACCATTTTTCTGACTGATTGGACCCATCTGCTTCCCAAAATTGTTTGGCGTCGGGGAGCGCCGCGAATTTCTTATCGGCTCCATTCTCCACATTTGTCACTGCGAATGCAAAAACACATATTATCTCTAGTCTCCGTAACGTTATTTACGCTTTGACAGCTCTCTTGCTGTCGAAACTTCCCTTGATTCTCCTTCCACAGCCGTGCACTTTTCCTTTATAGCTTTGGATTTTTCCTTCTTTTTTTCTTATTCGTTAGCCGCCTCTTTCAATGTCTTCGTGATGGTTCTTCCTGACTTTCGCGTACACCTATCTGACTTGCTTTTCTCCACGTCTCGAAAAGTTGCATCTTTTTGGCTTCCGGCCCTCGAAACACGCTCCGACTCCTTTCCGTCTTTTAAAATTTTCACTTGCTCTTCATCGTTATCTTCACGTCAGCTTGGTGTTTCTTTGTAATCATACCGTTTGACGTTTGGTCGAGCGTTTCAATGTTCATCACATGTCGGGTGGTCGTTACCACCCTATCTTTCAATAAACGGACCTTGTTACCTTTTGTTTGGTCGTATTTTTTTTCAAGTATTGGCGCCCTTTTCGGCGTGTGTTTCGGCGATTTCCTTTTTTAAATCGTCCAAACCATGCAGGGGGATCCAAAACTACTATGTCACCCACATCCACTTGTTTTTTATGAGTAATTGAATCGGTGGGGCCATTCCTAGGTTTGCCCTTGTCGGACTGCGGTTGAGCATGTATGTTGCATACTCAGCCGCCACCGTCCAATACATCAATGGTATCCCTGAACCAAAAATCATGCACCGAACATTATTAAAAATTGTTCGGTTCATCCGCCCCGCTTTACCTTTGGAGGCTGGGGTTCCTGTTTCAGTAATCTGCCTGCGGTCCCCCGTCCTTTTACAGAAAAATGTCACGTTTGTGAACTCCCCACCTCCATCGGTACCTAAAATATGAATTCTGCAACTAAATTCGTTCTCAACCCATACAAGAAGATGTTCAAAATCTTTGCTGCCCTATCTTTCGTGGGGGTGGCTAATACACGCACATAGATGAAAATTATACCACGAAAACCACCAAAAACGATTTCCACGTCTTTCGCGTGGGGTCATTGGACCCTTAGGTTCACTGCATATAACCCACCTATGCGATCAATTGGTGATTTTTTTCGGAATCACACTTGGACTGTCTAGTCCGCGAACTTTTTCCTTTGGCGCCAGTCAGACAGTTCGGGCGCTTGTGGTCGGTGAATTTAATTCCTGATCTGGGATCTATGCCATGCGCTTAATGTTATCGTACGCAAGGTATCCTAAGCGCGTGTGGAAGCCCCTCTTGCACGTCATTTCCTGTCTCTTTCGCTTCACGGTCATTACCATTTTATGGAATTGGGAACGAAAAGTAGCCGACTTTGTAGCGTGTAGTTTTGCCACAAAAAATGACCCATAGATCTCGATACGAAAACGTGACTCTTTTGTCAATTTTTACCTTCATTTCCTCGTTATTATCAGCAATGTAGCATCCCTTCTTTTTCAGGTAACCCAGCGATATCAATTTTTTTGCTAGTTTGGGGGGGGAGTACACTTCCGTTTAGACAAAGTGCTCGGCTGCTCATTGCCTTTGAGCATCACTGTGCCAGCTTTCGTAACATCCAACATTCCACCGTCTGGTAAGACTAAAACATCGCTTAGCTTGCATCTCTTTGAGACTTCGAGCAATTTTGAGTCCCCGATTAGGTGCCGGCTTGCACCACTATCAAGGATCCAAAACCAGGGTTTCGAGCTCTTGCGTGATTGCAAATTGCACCCCTGCAAATTGCATACAAATTGCGGGTGCAATTTATTGCTATGATAAATCACACCCATTATTTCAGCTGAGGGGGAGGTAAATAAGGAATATGAGGGTCCTTTTCTGGCTTGATTTCCCCTACTCCAAACCCTTTTTTGCCTCCACGGAGTAGTGGAGGATACAAACATGCTGAAGCTGATAATGATACAGAGCAAAATATAAACGATTGGGTTCATGTACGGCGCATATAGAAGATGTATCATGGTGCACTGACAATCGATTGCTTCTCGTCAATCGCTGCTCCAATGGTAGGATTTTTTGGGTGGGATGTTTATTTTTTCAATAGGTGTTTTGATACTTATAAGTTTATCTTGGAGAGGAAGTAGCAAGAATTTTTAAACGTGGTCGAGAAAAGATGAAAACTGCTGCCAATTGCTACAGCGCTATCACTGATAGCACTATGGTGAAAGGCGTCAAAGGAGGCCCGGAAGAAGTAAATATTATTGAGGACTGTAGTTTCCCTCGATTTTCGCTCCATGAACGTCCATTTCAGGATATTTTGGTTGCGTACGTCTCGTTCATACTGGTACTTGGGGTTATTGTAGGGGTCAATCTAACAGTCTGGACATTGCATGGTTCTTCAGACCCGCTTCTTTTGAATTGATCAAGCTTTCGGGCCCTGGCACAATTCTCTTGGTACAGCTACGAGTTCAAATAAGGGACATCTTTGTGACGTTCACTACTGCCGCTGGTCATGATCTGACAAAACCTTTCTGTATTACGGCTTCCGATGAACTTGTGGAACTGATCGAACAACTCCAGTCTCCTTGTGTTGATGGTTTGATCGTGAAATTGGACAACTCGTAATCCCTGCTTCGGTCGAAACAAGTGCACATTCGCTGCAAATCTGTTGATCCGTCAGCCTACAAGACAGCATGGAAAGGGTGCTTGGACATGGCACGATCGATATCGTGGAACCACGCTTCTATGGATGGGAGCGAACGATGTGCTCGATAGATGGTTTCACTACATCAAAAAGATGAGACAGAAGCAGCTCCTCAACGACAGAAAGACGGCGCTGTGACGGAAGAAGCTAGTCAAGGCAAGGATAGCAGCATGTTGTGCTTTCCTTCATCGTTTCTTTCGATATCCGAGTAGTATTTTGTCGGTGGTAGTATGTCAAGTGAAGACGATGCTGAAGCTTGCACGCAATGCCTGAATCCATTTACCTTTTTTAGTCGACAGCACGCATGTTTATCCTGCAAGAAGGTTATGTGTTTTGAATGCAGCCGACATCATGTGTAAATTGGCAAGAAGGAGCACCCAACTAGAGTCTGTGATAGCTCCTTTATCCAGAAAAACGAAAAAAAGGCAAGGGAAAGTCAAACGTTTTGTCGATTGGATGGGTGGTTATCTAATAGGGTTTCAAGCGGACTCGTATCGCTACCGTGAAAGACAAATCTGCTGCAGATGCTGGCGAGTTACCCGAATATCCAGCCCTTCGGCTCGACCCTGCAATGCACAAGCATTTCAAGTTGCTTAGTTTTGGTGTCCCACCTAGCGGAGTTGCGCAGAAAATGGCTCAAGATGAAATGCCTCGAGAAAAAATTGCCATTTTTCTTGCACATTCAGATGGAAGCAACTCTGTCTGTGCTGGTAAAGAAGACAAGTACGTATGCCAACGTTCGGCAAATGTTTGTGGTACGCAAGTTGAGTGTGTTTCTGTTACACAGAGATTTCCCTGATCGCCCAAACCTTAATCGACGGGACTCTACATTTCGTAAAGTTTACTGGACGAGCTTGGAGTCAAACGATCTGAATGAAACAGTTTGGGCTCGCGTGACTGCAAGACAAAAAACTGCTCCAATCACATTTTCCTTTCAGGATTTGAAAGAGCTAAAACATCTATTTGGGGTTTGAAAGATAAAAGTGTCATGCTTTGGATCCAAAGAGAATACCACGAAAAAGATCAAGTTTAGGCGCTAGATTTCCGGCGAGCAAAGAATATTTCAATCTGGCTCAGTCAGTTAAAACCATTTGGAGGAGTCGACGCCATATTGGTGGCATGGAAAGCGTGTGACTTTGATTTCTCACAGTCGATCGCTTGACAAGTCTACTACAAATAGCATTAAATAGTATCAAGTTAAATCGTTATAGAAATTTTCGAGCCTCTCGGTCACGTCTGGAACCTCCTGTACTGTTCTTAGTGAAAATGTGTGAGATTCCTCAAGTGACGGAAAAGGCAAGTCCTAGCGTCCACATCGGAAGTCTGCCATTGTTAAAATAACATTCTTGTTCTGTATATTAATGCAGATCACAATGATGCTATTTGTTTTACAATTTCAAGACCACAAGCTGGACTTACGCAAGCATGTTCACGAGATGACTCAGGCCTGCTACGAAGTGCTGCGGGGTGAACGTTTTGCTCGGCGTTTTGAATTGGTATTGACGATAGGGAATTTCTTAAATACCGACACGGAGCTTGAAGGTGAACATGGTGTAACTCTTGCGTCTCTTTTGATGGTGCGTACTGTTCGATACTCATAAGTGGTGGTGGACTATAATGTTATTAACAAATAAACTTGATATGAATGAGCCTAGCTGTCGGAGACCATGTCGCTGCTCCAATTTATCGTCAAGATTATTGACGTAAGTGCATGATTTAGTCGCCCTTGCTTGACTGAATATTGAATATGGAGAAACTATTGACTTTACTTATAGGATCGAGGCGAAGATGATGTTTTGTTGTTTATAAACGACCTCTGCACGCTTGCCAAGGCAAGGAGATTCTCATCTGTAAACTGTGACTTTCAAATTCGAGCCTTGCGAAACGATATTCATAAATATGAGCTCAAGATTCAAGAAAAATGGAAGAAGATTTGAAGCAATTTAACAAAGCCGAAACTCTTGGAAAGCTTCAAGTTGAAATGAAGAAAGTTTTTTTTTTACCATCAAGACCCGTAAACTTGGCTGAAGATAGCGCAAAAATCGAAGTAAATGAGGGTATAGTCACAAATATAGAAATGAGTATTGCTATTGAAGAAACGGATTTGGAAGTTGCCAACTCATTATTGATTAGCGTTTATCAAAAGCAAGAGTTTGATAGAATGCAGCAAGTAATTCTACTGCCTCACTACAACAGTAACGACAATAGTTAGCCGCCTATCGCGAATCCAATCGTCTTTATGAATAATACGTCGCTCTAGGCGGCTCTTATCGGAAATTTGTTTCTCACGTGTTTCATATAAGTTTTTAACATGGATCATTCAAGTCGTCACGTTATAATAAGTCGCATACTCACATGCAAATTGCATGTGAGTATGCGACTTATTATAAATTGCATGCGATTTCGAAACCCTGTCCAAAACGTGTCGCTCGTTTCCTTCTTCCTCTGTGACTTCTTGGAGTTTATCCACTGTAGCAAGCACGAAACGACGCTCAGAGGATGAGTCACCTTGACGCCTCTTCTTGTTTGTCTTTCGAGGATTGTATTGCTTGGTCGGTTCTGGACAGCTTCCATTCTACCCTAGATTCTTGAATTTCTTTTTTCGTCTACGGCGTTCACTACCATCCTTTGTGATTTCCCCTGTTTACGCTCGTCATCTTCGATCTCCTGTGCCCATGCCACCAATTCTTGGGCATGTTGCACGTAATCCTGTCTCATGGGGTTGTACCTCACTATGAACTCAACATTCAGACTTGACAATGCTCGGTCCACGATGATTTTGGATCCTTTTTGGAAGCAAATATGACCGAGGCTTGGTGGTGCGAAATGTTTACTTTGAACGCGTTGTCCATCTGCATCAACACCGTGTACAGTGACCGGGAAGCTGCTGCCCACCAAGCCCCAATATTTGTCTGAAAGTATCTTAGCGTCATACCTTCTAGATGTTCGCCCAGCTTGTTCAGTTTAAGCCGTTCATCCCAATGATAACCTGAACTCATTTGCGCCACTTACAATGCTTCTAGGAACAGGTAAGTCAATTGCTTAAAACCTACTCCCAGACCCTAGTAGGTTTCCACACCACTGAAATTCTGAATGGTGAGCTTCGTGAGCTTCACACCAAACGGCATACCAACTTGTGGGATGATTCCATTCCCATCCGGTGCCCCAACCCCTTGTGCCGGGTTCACGGGGACACCTGACTGCCCCATCACAAATTTTCCAGGCACACCTTACCGATGCCTTCATCACGGCTTAGGTCTTCCAAAGTCATTCGGCCGCCAAAAGGGCCGTGGCTCCTTTAACTTTCTCTAAAACCTCTAGATGAATGCGATTGACTTAGCTCTTTCGTTCGAGCCTGCTCGTTTTCAATTCTTTTGAGCCTTTTGTCAAACTCACGCATAAAATCCATTATACCGTTCATGGCCTCTGCCATGCGATCTTCGTCTTCACTTGCCATGATCGCAGTGTAGTACGCTTGCAAACCAATCTTTCAATGTGAGCGAAACAACCAGAGACAATTACCCTTCTGGTCAGGGGACTTTCATTTACAGCTTTTAACTTAAAGTAGTACAAAGCTTGGGATTAGGAGACCGTTAAATTTGGGCTCATAACCTGTTGTAAAGAATCCACGTCAACTCCACTGAAACAGTGACAATCCACGTAAGAACGAAAGAAAACGCAAAAGAAAGAGAGAGCCTGCTAGTGTTCACAGTTCCTGTCTCCAAAATCAAGCGTAATCAAATCAGGAACGAAAACTCGTCGTACACCTGTTAGCATCCACTAAAAGCCAATCGAGATGTAACCACTTGAAGTCTAATATTCAGCGCCGGTAGTCGGTGAGTACAACGCTGCAATAGTTAGTAGAACTAACTTCTCGCTTAGGTGTACCTGTATGCTGTAAAAAGTAAAAGTGATATATTATGTAATATTAAAAGATGACAAATAAAAAATGTTAACCTAAAACACTACGGCGTGACTACCGCCAGTATATGACATGGAAATAAAACGGGCACGGTGTACCACGTTCTGAAACGAAAATCTAACCCTTATCCATTGACGTTCACTCCGACATTTTTCAAACTTTTAAAATTCAGGGGAGGGTTCTTCGCCCTTCATATTCCAACGGCGCAACGGCAAACCCAGCTGGCGCGACGCCTGCGCGACCTTGCGCCGTCCCGGATATGGCATCTGCGACACCAGGCGACCCAGTGCCGCGTCAGTGCACATAGTTGGACGTCAGAGAAAGAGCGCCGCCAAGAGGAAGAGGACGAGGTGGAGGACGACGACGAAGAGATGCAGATGGCAACGCTAGTCATGACGCGTCGAGTGAAGAGGAGTAGGAGGTCGAAGTTGGCGCCGTAGTGGGTCAGGGGTTCGACACTTGGGAAGACTTCTTTGACTTCCTCACGCAGTACGACAAGAACACTTATTAGGTTTAGCGATCAAAATCTTGCCATTTTGAACGCATGCGTTGAGCTGCACACTCACGATCGAGAAATGTCAGCGCACACCCGGTTTGAACAGAACACACTAGTATACATCCACTATAAGACAGTCTTAGATGTGCGTGACAACCCGTGAAGCGCATCTTCTTTCTGTTCCAGTGCTTTGATTGCGCTTGACATTCAACAACGTCCACAATCACGAAGTTTCAGCTCGCATCTACAAGAGATACCCCAAGGTCCGCAATACTATACCGACGGATGTGATGGATCGAGTTCGCCGCATGACCACGCATGACGATGATTGACATACAATCTGGAACTACATCCGCGACAAATCCGACGTGGATGTCGACATGAAGGATGTTTACAACCTGATGCAGATTGAGCGAGAGAGCTACCCAGCAGAGACACAGGAGGGATTGGTTGAGAAGTGTTTGGCGGACTTTGCGGCAGAAACGGGCAGTACTTCTCGCGTAAGCACGACCGAGCACGTAGGTGACGCTTGATGTCGGCTTTGTAGGTGTTGCTCATCCTGAAAAAACGAAGGGCTACTTGTACTCCAAAGTGGTCATATGCGTACTATTTTTAAGCGCTCGCCTCACGTTGACCTGCTTGACGCCGCGCACGGTACGAACCGTGAAAATTTAAAGCTCGTCAGCTTCATGGTTTCAGACGGGTATGAGAACGGTCAGTACGTGCGGATGAGTCCGTGAAGTGGTGTACACTGGCGCATGTACTGGTGGAAACTGGTCGGTACCGACGTTGTTGTACTGCAGAATGCCCTCGTAGAGACTGAACGAGGAGCACGTGCTCAGGCAGGAGCCGGAGAAGAACCAGGAGGCAGAATCGTATCAGACATGATCACCAAGTGGAAAGTGTCATTATGGAGTGAGTCGAACCGCAGTCGTTGCGCGGCTGCAGTTAGTCTCATGGGCGGCTGTGGTGGAGTGATCCGGTAAAGGCAGGAAAAGTGGTCCACATATGGGTGTTAATTGGTGGTTGTTGGAATACCCATTAAAACAGAACCGTTGATGGATGGGACAGGTTGGTTCATCTTAGGATGGCATATGTGATAACGGGCTGACGTAAAATGTGGAGAAAAACATGGTGCTGCCGTTTTCGCACCCTATCCCATAGAACAACGGTTCAGCCAAGTATCACGATTAGATGGGATGCCGGACCAGGATGGGTTTAAGGCCGGACCGGTCAATATACGTGTGATGGAACAGGTTTATGGATAGTTTGATACAGCGGGTGTCACAGAGCGTGATTATGGGAGCCGATCATCGCTGATCCTAGTGGTTCAAGTGACGTGATATTGAAATCTCGGTTAATTGGCTGAATGATTTGGACCAGCTCTAGAATATTAAGATCCAGCGTATGATGGAACCCTTTGTGTGAAATGGTGAGCTTTATGGGGCATATCGGCTGAAGCAAGTTGCGGGGATCAACGAACCTACGCTGAATCAACACTAAAGGATCGGATCAAGTCCGATCATAAGAGGAATACTGATTCAGTGGAACCTTGCGGGTTTATCGCATAATGGAGATTGAAGACAGAGTTGAGCGAATCAAGGATGTCGATATCTAGTCGATTCTGAGGTGGTTCGAGGCAGTTCGAGGTGATCTGGGGCTTGTTCGACCTGACTTTGAGCTGATACTGAGCCGGTCTGGATCGGCCCCGAATCAGCTTCCAGGTGCTAAGAAAGAAGGATATCAGCCAATACCAGTATGTAGAACATCACAAGAAGCCGACCCTGAGCTGGTTTCGAGCTGATACTTGTAGATCGGGTTGGTTGGAGATCGGCAAAGAATCGGGTCGGGATCGGCTGAATATCGGTCCAAAGTGGTACGGATCAGGTTGAAGAAGCGTTGAAGATCGGTTTGATGGTGGTACAGCTAGTACTCTCACTTCCGACATTGTGGAAAATCTATTACTTGTTTCGTATTTATACAAAGCTAAAATTCTATTTTAGCAGGCACTAATGTATCAGTACGCTCTTATCTTTGTGGCCATATAATTTTAAAGATAGCGGCTGTCGGTATCACTTATTTTCGGCTACGGCGAAGATAGATTTTACAGTTCATGTACATGTATAAGTAACAAGTTTCTGCTTGGCGGCAATATGCGTCTGAAATTGTTGCTTTTGCTGCTGAGAAAATTCTCTTTTTTTATGAAGGGCTAAAATTTGACCAATGCTATCTTTAACGCGAGCTAATAACTTGCTGATATGGACTTTTCGAGCTTCTCAAGACACATTTTTTTGCTCCCAAAGCAAATCCTAGTATAATGAATCGCATGGATGGTCAAAACAATAACGTGATTTAGCATGAACGTACGTAAGTTAAGTTGGAGGTCTTAAGTGATTGAACAATATGCGTCTGAAATTGTTCGCTCGAGAGGATAATCTTTTGAACTAAAACCTACAATATCAAAGAAAGGATTGCTGCTAGTACTTATCTAACAGAAGTGTTTATCTCCTCACCTCATGGCGTTGAAAAATTGCATTGCCGAATCCGATGCTAGACTCAGCACTTGCAAAATCGCTTTGATCAAAGCTACCAGTATCTGAAAACAATGATATATGAGCATTGAAATGAATGTAACTCTTACTTTTTTTCAAAAACACACTTCCTGGTATTCATTTCCAAATGAAGCCACGAAAAACGTAAATATTTGGGTCACCAACTCGGTACGCAGCACGAGAACGCTATATCGCTTCGTTCATGATTTTTAGTACAATTTTATCCTCTATGCCTCCAATCTTCTCGATATATATATTTAGATATTCCATCAGTACTATTTCGTCACAATTAAGATCATCACCATAGAAATGAACATTTTCGAAATACATACATTGCTAGGCGTTCGCACATGACGTTCCAAACGTATTGATCCGCTTTTATTATTATCCGAGAGGCTTCATGAAGTTAAGTTGGATCGTAAAGTGTGTTGAACAGCCGGTGGCTTGACTTGGTTGCCTTGTTGCTGGGATAGTTCAGAACAAGCAACGCTTCTAAGCGCTCGTTTGTTTTTGATACTCATGCTTGCTGATTGATAAACACTGAAAATACTTTGAAAGATTATATTTTTGAAAACGATCGTTAGGGGGGGGGGGTCGGAAGTGAGAGTACTAGATGTACCAGGACAACTTTGTGACAAGATGATCAAGATTGAAGGGTGAGGTGGGTCACATAGTTTGGTGTAAGGTACATTAGGTATTAGATATTGCATACATAAAAATTAAATTGAATTTACCCCCTTAAGCAAAGAGTCATTTCACCATGTGTTGCGGTCATTGGGAGCACAGGGTTAACTAGGCCCATGTAGCCCAACTAATTCCCGGCTAAGACGCGCATTCACGCATTTTGGCTTACGGGAAGTCTCCCGACGGGATTGTTTAAGGTTGCAACCCCCACCCCTCACGCCCACGTGTTTAGAACACTTTTTTTAATTGAAAAGGTTTTCTGGAGATTAGTTTTGGTTTTACCGTGGAAGATCGTGGTTATATTGTGGTCTTTCGTGGTTTCTTGGTTATTTCCCGTTTATTGGTTGGTCCCGTCGGTTGAAGTATCCCGACCTGGCCTTTGCGATACTTGTACATAGTAGCACCCCTGATTTGTCCTCCGCTGAAGGTTTCCACCCTAGAACTCCCCCCCCCCCCCGCCTCGAAAATGTCACATCCTCCGACCTGATTCGTAACGTTTTTTCTCATCTTGAGCTCACCTGAGTAAGTGTAACCACTGAACACCAATGGGTACACAAGGTGCGATGAAATTTAACATGGATTCTACTACCGGTCAGAAGAACGGGAGGATCGGATCAGTCATCATAGTGATGATTCATCCGATCATGATGTCGATCAGGATCAACGGAGTGCCCCTTCCGGTAATTGGTCGTCCGGGCTAGTGGAAATCCGACTTCCCCCAAAAACTTCGGTTATGGATCTGGAAATCGGATCCACCAAACTTGACAGGTACCACAAGATCACTCACCATCCCACACAAAAACAAAACTTGTCCGAAGGTTAGCAGCTATAATAATAGCATCCCGTCAAGCGAAGGTCGGCGATTATATAGGATCATTCTACGTATAAAGCTATTTCGCTGCCCTGGAATACACATGGTCACTTTTAAGACCGGGCGTATTGGAAGGATGGAACGATGCCAACGAAATGAGAGTGCGGATACGGCAAACTTTGGATGGAATTTACTGATTGTTCGATCAGAACACCCCGTACATAGATTCCGATGGAGACCAACACGAACTTATCATGGTAGTATGTAAACCCCATCCAGCATTACATGGAACTGAATGGCCACTGGATGAAAACACAGCCATATGGAAAATACCACCTGCATTGCGAAAATACTACAAACAACTTTACATAATTTGCTCCTTATTACCGAGGGTGATAGACAAGTGGCAACGAAGACGGATACGTGATCCGTGGTGGGAAAATATTCAAGACCAAACCCCAAAACAGGTATGGAAACACCACCATATTTTGACTGACAAACAAGTTTGGGTTATGTATAGAACAGCAACAATGCAGCTGAACACATTCTATAAACGGTATCCACTGATACCATCGTGTCCACTGAACACGTTGGTATAGTGGATGCCTGTACTAGTATCGGTTCAGACATAGTTCACGTCTTATGGGAATGTCCAAGCGCAAGGTCTGTTCCGATTAAGTGGATGAGTCATTGGATTGGATATAAAATTCCGGTAGAGGACATCGATCAATATAAGGAGAACATTATCACAAAGAGACCACCGGACATAGGGCACGGGGTGAAAACGGGAATGATGAATAAACGGCGTAACGGAATTCGAGTTCCAAGAACAGTTTGAGAGACTGTGGTGTGGGTTCTGCGGTATTGTCACAAGCTGGCTATGGCAACTATGCAACCGAGCAGTTTACGACGGGAAAAACGAAATCGGCACAAGACCGTTTACAATTTATATGGACCCAAAGGCGTGCGCAATTGAAAGCAGTTGCCGAAAATGAACGACGACACCCAAACACACGAGAAGATGGAATGCGATTGTAGGTATGTATCCAGTGCACTTTTAGTATACATCCAGCACCGCCTGAACAAGCGAGTGGATCCACCTATGTTGCAGCGACCCAACTCGACGTGTACTCCGAGCCAAAATTAGTCTCACGAATAAAAACTTGCATAGTAGCTAATAGTTAACGGCTAATTTGACTACATGTACTACTAAGTTGGTAATTAGATTTCACATTTATAACGTCTATCTTTGTAAATATAAAACGAAATTGATGTAGTATCAAGTTTACGGTACAGGAAAAGGTGTACTACTAGTCAGGTCTGGTAAAAACTAGATTTTTCGGAACTGGAAAGTAGGTTTGAATAACACCTAATTAAACCTAGATTGCGCAGTTTGCATAGCCCACACGTTTCGGCAAGCTTGACGTCACCTTAGATTGCAAAACTGATCCAATTTTACGAGAATTCTATCTAGTTATTGTTTTCTATGTTACCGGCCATATGTGGCATTTGGGGGTCGGCGAAAAAGTGGCGATGAGATCTCCGCAAATGAGTCTTGAAATTATATGAGGTTTAAATTCTGATATCTGATGACTCAACAATTAAAAATTTCTACCAGCGCATTGAATTTTAGGTTTAATTTCAAACCTGATTAAAACTTAATGCATTTAAACCTGTGTTTGTCAGCCCTGCTACTAGTACAGTTTACAGTATGTTGGAAGTTGCACCGCTAGGCATGAATCATGGCAACCTCTAGTCAGAAATGACTTGTAAATCCTGGAATGGAAGCCAAAAGGCCACCTTTTGTGAAACTGACCCTATCGACAGTTCTGAACTTTATGCTTATGACTAGCGACGCTCCGTACTAGAAGTGTGGCTGTACATGATTTTAAACCACTCTGCAGGTTGTGAACCTGATGGCACCGACAGTAGTAATGTTCAGTTATATAAATATGTTAATTGTATACGCTTTAAATTCCAGGGTCTGTTCGGCAACGCCCAATATGCGATTTTCTGCACTTGTAATCTCGATATGCTATTTTGTCAGAAAGCGCGGAGTGCTCGGCATGTCAAATTTTGGTCCAGAAATGCGATTTTGAAAATCGCCGAATTCGGCAATTTAAAACACGATGCCGATGTTCGAGGGACAACCCTTAACATTGCATATTTTAGTGATTTGTGTATTTTTTTAGTAAGAACAACACAAGCTGCTGCAAGTGTAACGTCGAGCGAGGTGAGACGTCTTCAGTGATGACGCTTGCATGGCGAGAATGAAGACTGAAGAACACCCTTATTTCTAGAAATAAAGTACGAAGTACTACCCGCGACATTACAGGTGGTGACGCAAAGCCTTGGTCTAGATCACATTGGTGAAGACTGTGTGCGTGAGATGATACCAGAGGTGGAGCTACGAGTGCGTGAAGTAGGGGAAGATGCTCTTAAATTCCAGCGACACTCGCAACGTTTCCAATTGGACCCTTGTCATATCAATCATGCGCTTCGGGTGCGAAATTTAGATGTAATTTGCACAGTTTTTTATAAAGAAACGGTATTAAGGTCTCTTATATGATCTACTTATCGGCACGGTTAGAGCTTATATGGCTTTTCGGCTCCTGGTACTATCAAGCACAAACCATGTGAAGAAGAGAAGAGATCACGGAAGCGTGGAGGAGATGACGTTATAAGCTGCAACGGGCAGTCTTTACGAAGCAAGACCCAGGTCTACACCAATTGTTGCCCTATTTCTCCCGCTTTATTTACGAAGAAGTGAAGCATAGCAACCACAATTTTTTGCTGTTTTTTACTCATGCGAGCATGTCGCTGTCTACTTGTATAATGGGGTACCATTACATTAGTGATATATAAGTTGAAATATCACAGTTAAATTTCAGACTTGCTGTCTGAAATGCGAATATTGGATTATAAGTTATTATAATCCACCCTGAGAAACATATTCTGATACAATTATCGAATCTAATAATAATAAGAGTACTATAAAAGGAGTACTATTAGATCAGTTTTACATTATATGTTTATATGATTAGCCTAGATCTAACTATAGTAGTTATCTTTAAACCACTCATTATTAAAACCACTCTTAAATTTACCGTCTTGTAGCCACGTGTCGTAGATTTATATTCATATAATTAGGACTATTATTTAATTAATTAAATAGTCCAGACCTAGTTTAATATTACTTAAACTATTGAGAAACAAATTACATTTGTTTCTTACCAATTGCACGCTTCCTCACTTGCAATTCTAACAGTGTGAGACTGTAACAGATAGCCTGTTACACCTGGTAGCACTTTGTGGTCCGTCTAAACAACCACCGTTCCTACCGGAGCGAACAGTTAAGAGCCGCCCGACAGTCATGACGACGGTCAGCGATCGTGAACGCGAGCGACAGCTCGCGCAAGACTTAGTGAGGGAATCTTTCCCTCACTTTCTACAAAGAAATGTGGATACTGTGGTGGAGATGATTCGGACCATGGGGACCGACATCATCACCATCCTCCAAGATTTTACCTCGGAGGAAGCTTTAGAAATGGTAAACCGTTTTAAGAGGGTTTACATAGACCCTCAGGTACGCTCCGTGTCACCAACAACAACGCCCACAGCGAGCGTTGATGTAGTAAAGGCGCAGATTCCGCCCTTTACTGGCGAAGGGGGGTGAACCCCTTCGTAGATGGTTCGCAGAGGTGTAAGATGCCATCTCTATGCAAAAGATTGTGGACCCACGTTCACAAGCTTATTTTGCCACCACATGCCTGGGCGGTCGCGCCAGCGCATGGGCAATGATCCGCAGATCCACGGATTAAATTTCAACTTCGAAGCTCCAAAAATGGAGCTTAGTTGCCGTCAAGAGTTCATGGAGCGCCAGCAAGGTTAGCTAAATTTTCAAGCTTACACTCAGAAGATACAATACTTGTTATCAAATATTGTATATGAGCCGGTGCCCCCTGTCATGCAGGCCACTGGCTTCATGAAGGGACTGAACGACGGTCCCATCAAGCAGAGTCTTTACCGAATCCCGCCAAAGACTCTGAGGGATGCTATAGACCAAAGCATCCGAGAGGAATTTAGCATGCGTTCAGCGTCAACGCGATGCTGGGTTCAGTCGAAGGGCTCAACAGCCTTTCGAACTTAAGCATGCTGCCGGTGCAGCATGTTAATAATTTCTCGAACAGACGAAGTTCACACTTCGTCTAGAGACACCAAAACCCGCGCCAGAGCGCGGGCGGAGGAGGTCCAGAACCGATGGACCTATCGGTTGCAGTTGCCTCGACACCGAGGCAACCGAAAAACAAGAAGTTCCTTCGCTGCAATAGATGCGCGAAGATGGGCCATTACGCCCATGAATGTATGGCGCCGCGGCCGGCGCCACGCAGTCAGCGGACTGGACAGTCCGCTGGTCGGCGACATCAACAGGGGCAACCCTCTGTTGATGCAAAAAACGTCAACAACCAGTAGGGGCGGGGCGCCCTACTGGACGGGTTATCTCACATGCCGACATCGGGCATGTGAGGATAATAGCCCCAGACGGGACTATGTCCTGTCAGCGTGTGCAGGGTGAAGAGAAACCTCTCATCACCCTGGATGTTAAGCCGCATGGAAACGATGTCCCCGTGCGTGCTCTGTTTGACACAGGAGCGTCAAACAATTTCGTTAGAACTGAGGTTCTAACGTCGTTGAACTTCGTAGAGATTGAATCTCCACGAAGCATGTTGTCAGTCCGGTTAGCAACAGGTGCAACCGTGACTTTACCAAAGCGTGTGATTCGCACACGCTTCGAGTTAGACGAACTGTTTTTCGAGGACGAATACATCGTCCTCGAAATTGACGACAAGTTCGATGTCATCTTGGGCATCCCTTGGCTGTCCAAGCATCAACCAACGATCGACTGGGTTAACCTGTCGATCGACTGCGGCGGTCTCACAGAATCAGATCACCCTATGAGTAATTCGGCTGTATCTAACGATACAACCGCATTGTCAGACAGTCTGGTGGGTAGCGATGACACCACCAGGTCTGATCTGACACTATCCGCGGATAGTACACCCGCTGATAAGAGTCCAGTGGGACTTGCACACGCAACGGAAGAGTCGTTGCGTGTCGGTAACGTGTGACAAACACCCCCATGTTGAAGTAACCACGACCGATGACGGTCGTGATGTGGAGAATTTACCTACGGTGGGAAACACCCACCGTGAAGACGAAGATACCGACACGGATGTAAGTGACTTCCGTGTCGAAGACGAAGAACCCACGACTGAGAGCAGTCGTGAGTATGATAACCTCATGGTTGAAAGTGGTCACCATGTTGACGATGCCTTGCGCACGAGTGATAACAATCACCGTGTTGCAAAACAGGCAACAGATCAGACGAGTGCGTCTTATCATGCGGTCGTGTCCGTCGAGACGATAAACATCTTGACGCAGACAGAGACTGGATTAGCTACCAAGTCTCTAACACTCGTCAATCCTCCGAACATTGGTTCGGAGGTGATGGCTCTTCCACTCTTGAGCTGGAAGAAGTTCGTAAAAAGCTTGCACGATGATCAGATCGACCAGATCTGTGACATCGTTGCAACAGACGATGTTGTGGATATTCGTTCACGAATTACCACACTACAGGCACAAGACATTGGGAACGAGACCGGTCCCAATGAACAAACTAAAGTTCAGTGCTTTGAAGCGCAGATCTGGGTGTCGCTTAAGGCGACTTCCCCATACTACAAGGGAATACGCTGACGTATTCCCAGAAGAAGTACCTTGCGAGCTGCCTAAGGATAAGGAAACTAAGCACGAGATTGATCTCGTGCCTGGCACGAAGTAATGTGTCACGCGGCAGTGGCCATGCCGCCTGATCAAGTCAAATCGATCGACGAGTTCTTTGAACCTCGTCGAAAGTCGGGACATGTGCGGGAGTCTACCTCACCGCACTCCAATCCCACCTTTTGTGTAAAGAAATCCACTGGTGGGTGGAGAATCGTTCATGCCTTTAATAAGCTGAACGCAGCTACGGTACCGGCGCAGACGCTGATACCGCGGAAAGATGTCATCATTGGTGGCATGAGCGGGAGAACCATCATCAGTGCTCTTGATTTAAGGGATGGGTTTTGCCAAATCCTTATGCGTGAGAAGGACATCCCTCTCACGGCAGTAAGCACTCCAAGCGGTATGCTTTGGGAGTGGCTTGTGATGCCATAGGGGCTTCGAAATGCCCCTGCCACTTTCAATAGGCGTCACGCATCTATTGCGACCGGTGCGAGATTTTGCACCGAGCTATTTTGACGACGTGTTCATCCACAGTAAGGCAGAACACGGTAAAAGTGATGTAGATGTTCACAAAGAACATCTACGTCAGGTGTTAGAGCTTATGCGTTAGCATAAGCTCTATGGCAATCTAAAGAAGTACACCTTCGGTGCACCTGAAATACCCGTTCTTGGCTGTTTTGTGGGCAAAAACAGGGTGCGCCCTGATCCGGAGAAGGTCAGGGTGGTTGTTGAATGGCCTACGCCAAACAATGTCAAGAAACATCAAAAGTTCTTTGGGTTGCCAACATATTTGCACAAATAAACGTGCAATTATGCTGGCCTTATTCGAGCTCTTTCTCAATTACTTAAGAAAGATGTTGAATGGCACTGGGCTATCCACTGCCAAGACGCTTTTGATGCAGTCAAGCGGAGCTTGACTGAAGCGCCTTTGTTAGCTATAGCCGACAACGAGCGACCGTTTCACGTCGTTTGCGACGCGAGCGATTTCGCCATCGGCTGCGCCTTGATGCAGCGCGATCACGATGATCGTGATCGCGTGATTTATTATCAATCGCGTCAGCTGCGCCCAGCCGAGCGCAACTATCCGGTGCATGACAAGGAACTCCTTGCCATGAAGTATGCACTGGCAAAGTTTCGGATCTATCTCTTAGGAGATAGACCTTTTGTGGTTTACACGGACCATGCGTCGTTACGCACGGCCGTGAATTCACCACACATCTCCCAAAGAATGGCACGTTGGCTGTCATTCTTTGCGGAATACAACTTCACGGTTGAGTATAAACCGGGAAAGTTGAACGTGATAGCGGATGCGCTATCACGACGCCCCGATTACGAGACGAAACCGTCCGTAACCGAGGCAACCAGTGCAAACGCAATACGTTGCACTGCTCTGTCGTCGCCACTTGTACGACAAGTACGTCAAGCGTACGAAACAGACGAGGAAACTCGCCTACTGATTGATTACCTAAGTGATCAATCTGATCGGAAGCGCAAGGAACTTCCAGAGTTCCTTCGCGCATGCGTGCATCGTTATCAATTGCACGATGGTCTGTTGCTTTATAGCACAGACCAAGATGATGTTAGTCGCATCGTCGTTCCAAACGACGATGACCTCAAACATCAAATTTTGTTTGAGTACCATGATGCACCGATTTCGGGGCATCAAGGTCGAGAGAAGACGTATGCTTCTCTCGCACGCGATTTCTACTGGCGTAACCAGTATAAATGGGAACGTAAGTACGTCCACGCTTGCGAGATATGCCAACGCGTCAAGCCTGCACAATCCACGCAGGCTCCCCTCCAATCTCTGCCGGTTCCGACAGAGTGTTGGAAGTCCATTTCCATGGACTTTATCTTGAGTCTTCCGGCTGATCACAGCCGGAAAACAGGAATAGTGGTCTTTGTAGACCGCTTCAGCAAGATGGTTCATCTTGCCGCAGTGTCAGCGAATGTCACCGCTGCGCAAACGGCGCGGATATTCGTTTACACGGAATGTCGGAAAACATAATCTCGGATCGAGATCCGAGATTCACAGGACGTTTCTGGCAAGAAACGTTCTCGTTATTAGGCACGCAGTTGAAGATGTCAACTGCGGACCATCCGGAAACGGATGGGCAAACTGAACGCGTTAACCGCGTTCTCGGAGACATGCTGCGTTCATACGCGCATGCCTTCGAGCAGTGGAGTGACTATCTGCCACTCACTGAGTTTGCAATAAATAACTCGGTGCATGCTTCTACAAAGCATACACCGTTCTACGTGAATGCTTTAAGGCATCCACGAACCCCAGCTTTACTTGGCGGTACGCCAAATCTAAGTGGGGGAGGGACCCGCTCAAATTTTGAACGAGTCGAGGCGCAAGTTGCAACCGCAACTTGCGAAGAGATCAACGATTTTTTCTACTGTTGACACAGTAGAAACTCAAGCAACTTTAGTTGATACTGAAGCTGCCTACGAAAAGTATGTGTTTGCAGCAATGGCTGCAAACAAAGAAGACAGTCTACCTACTGCTAATAAAGCAGTAGATGAATTCGTATTACAGCGTCAAGCAGTAATACGCTATGTAAAAGATGCACTTGCTTCTGCTTATCAAAAGCAGAAGCAAAATGCAGATAAAAATGGAAGGAAAAACACAAATTCCTTTCAAAAAGGTGAATTAGTTCTGTTATCTACAACTAATTTGCCTACACATGCAATCAGAAACTTCCCTACACGGAAGTTGCTGCCTAAGTTCATTGGACCCTTCAAGGTCCAAAGTGTTAAGGTAAATGCCTATACTTTAGACATTCCCGCGGCCATGCGCCTTCACCCAACGTTTTACGTTGGGAGGCTCAAGCCGTACCGGTCGTCTACGTCTTCGGACGAGACGCATCGCCACGGCGAATGCCGTGCTTCTTCAAGTCTCCCAAGAGAGACTTGTAATCGGTCTCCAACCGATTGTGAGAAGTCTGGAGAGTTTCCATCTCCGACTTTAGTCGATCGATCTCGACCAGCAGAAGATCATTCTTCTGCTGCATCACGAGATGCGCGCCCAGAATGTCGTGAATCTCGTCTCGATGAGAACAATAAGTTTTCATCGAGTGGCACATGTCTTCGCTCAAAGCGTTACAGTGCCTCTCGATCTTGCGGAGCTGGTAACCATGCTCCGCAACAACAACGCCGAGGGAATTACCAACCCCCATGCCTCTGATTGATAGTCAGGGGAACAAGCGTTACATTCTCGAGCACTTACTATCGAAGCGCTCGGTTCACTATATAGGGGCAGCGTACCGAGTACCAGGTACGCTGGCTGGGGTATTTCCAAGAGTTTGACTCTTGGGAGCCGATTGAGGTGCTAAGGGCGGATGCCCCTGACCTCCTGCAGGAGTTTGAGAAGGAAACTTCTCCTCAAACTTAAAAGAAGCGTCAACACTAGGTGTTGATGCTGCGGCACATCAACACTAAGATACTGATGGCTGCAAAGCTTCGGTACTAGGTACCGATGCTTTAAAAGCATCAATGAGGATCTTAAAACTAGCGGGTACCGAGAAACCTCGGTACCCTCTAAGCTCCTTATCAGTAAGACGAAGAGCTCCCGTGGGACAGCACGGAAACTTCATTGTAAAAGGAACTCCGTAAGAGAGTCCTTCTCTAATGCAAGTAAAATGGATAAACTCCATTTTACCTGAGCGTGAGTGCTTTAAGAAGCGCTCGCGGTTTACGTGAATTTAGTTCACGTATTCGTCGGGACCTTTGTTGTAATTTTCAACAAAGGCATTCCAACTTTGAGTAAGGGCGCCTTATCGTCCCTATTCTTGCGCGACCCTTTCAGGTTCGTATAATAACGAGCCTGATAGAAAAGGTCGATGAAGTACGGACGTCTATCGTCGGTACTCCGATCAAAAATGATGATTGCGAAGGTCTTCGCAATCATCAAGTGCGTTGATGTCAAATAATGGATATTGACAATCGCGCTTGGTGTGCTTACCACTTTCGGGCGCAAGCGTCCATGCTGGGGTCCAAAGCTCCACTTTGTACGGAACATGGCGTTCCGTACGACATGGTGATTTAGAA